>OY855907.1:14781016-15068516 GCA_963693305.1 Meandrina meandrites | reverse complement strand
AATCTTTGTCCAAAGCTTCCGAAGATTGGCATTATTTAAAGATCTTAGGCTTGCTTATCACTATCTTATACATTCTTGAACTCTTTTGACTCTTTTGGCCATCGTGATATGCCGGCTCCGAACCTCGAAACAGTTCGTGTTTTTGGGATTGTCGCTATTTCTATGCAGCTGGTAGTTATTCCCTTTCTCAACGTCCCCTTTTTTATAAAAGCACATGCCCACGGCACGGATTCGCTGGCCCAGAGGTGCTTGCTCCTTTTCATTCACTTCTAGGGTCAACATCGTGGTATCTACCAGCTCCAGCAAATGCAAGTGATCGTCATGTGACTGATGTGATCAGTGCTATGTCCCGTCAGTCCTGTGTTATGTCTGCAGTGTGTCTGTTTTTAAAGCTGTATATCCGAACATTCACGGGAATTTTATCTCGATTATAATAGAGATTAATATTAATCCGGATGATATTATAGGAAAATTCATTACCTGACGAGGGAATTCCACGTTAAATTTCACGCGAAAAACCGATATCGCACGAATCGCGAAGCGATGAGTGCGATATCGGTTTTTCAAGTGAAATTTAACGTGGAATTCACGAGTCAGGTAATTGATTTTTCTTGAATCGCATAATCTTTTAAAAATGAAAATGTGGTGAATGTTGCGAATTTAAGCCCAGCCTCACTTTCAAGTCGCAATACCGCGCTGAATACCCTCGCATCTCTAGCCAATCAGAGCGCGAGAATTCTTTGAGCTATGCGATTCTAATAATAATAATCTAATCCTTCCATTTTTTTCCGTGCCCTAATCTATTACTGGATTATAATAATCTATTACTGGATTATAATAATCTATTACCGGATTATAATAATCTATTACCGGATTATAATAATCCTATTATAATCTATTATTATTATAATCCACGGATTAATATTAATCCGAGTTGTCCTGTCAATTCGATGCTCTCAACGCTACGGTATTTCAGAGAAAATACGTACTACTGCTGAAATGAGGGAATTTCCACCCACAAATGTAATCAAAACCGTCAGGTGTTCGAGGCCAACTGAATCAAGATGCCGCCAACATCGTACCATGTTGAACTGGACAAAGCGTGGTTGCACTTGCTTGTGTCTACCGCTTCCTTACAAGCCCGTTATGGAAGATTTAACGCTTTTCATGGACATCGAAAGAAACCCGGGTCCTTTGGTTGCTGAAAACAAGAACCGAACAAGTGGGAGTGAAATCCCTCACGGGCCAGAGGACAAGAATGAGCCACACAAATCCTACTCGAGAGACGAATTACTAAAGCTACGCTCCACTGGAAATGTTCCACTCGGTCGTCTGCTCTTAGATCGCCTTAAATCCCGCGAAATTCTTAAATATCGAGGAAACCGTGCCGGGAGAAAGAAGATTAAAAGAGAAGCCAACCAAATTACGGTTATGCTTGGAAGAAGAGTCGAGCGAACACACAACGACAACATCATCGCACGGGACAGGGTGTTAATACCAATTCCACGCTCTAAAGCTACCACAACGCCAATCTACCAATTTGCGGTCCCTAAATGCTTATTTTTGAATATTTGTAGCCTGCTAAAAACAAAGAACGGAGTCAAGGCTTCAGCTGCACTTGAAGTAGATCTCTACACTGCTGATGTTGATCTTTGTGTTATTTCTGAAACCAATCTCAAGCGTGAAATTCCAGACTCTGTTATTGCCATTTCTAATTATACTATATACAGAAGGGATCGCAACTGGTTTGGAAATGACAAACGACAACGAGGTGGCGTCGCTATATATGTAAGGAATAACATCAGGGTCTTAAGCGTAATACGATCAGAGCTGTATGAATGTGTAAGTCTTATAATAGAGCTACCATCTGGCCACAAAATGCTTATGTGCGGAATATACCATCCACCGACTACGAATTATATGGAAAGCGAACTGATTGCCTATGTAAGCGATACTATAGACGAATTTCTGGAAGCTAATCCTGATGGCTTAGTCATTTGTGGGGGCGATTTGAATCGCTTGAATATCGAAAGATTGAGCATGTCAACTGGTATGAAATCTCTCGTCGATTTCCCAACAAGAGGTTATTCTGTCTTGGACAATTGTTTGACAAATTATGATAATTTGTTTTCTCCGTGCTATCCGATCAATGCACAAATTAAAACAGATCACAAGGGAGTTATATTGCCTGCTGGAATGAAGCTCAAACCCCTAAGATGTAAATACAAGCTACGCGATTACAGAGAACACCGAAAAATAGCCTTCTATCAGCGACTACTCGATCATCAGTGGGTTTATGGTACATGCGTTGATTCCGTCGTTGACAGTTTAACATCGGACATACATAGTATGATGGAGGACTGCTTTCCGTTTAAGACGGTCCGCATGTCATCTAGGGATCCAGATTGGATCACACCTTTAGTTAAAGTGCTTCTAAAGAAAAGGAATAAATTACAAATCAAGAACCCGGACTCTGCAAATGAAATTAGCAAAAGAATAGCCCAACTAATCAAAGAAAATCGAAAGGCTTTGACAGCCCGCAGAACAGGATCCGGCATGTGGTGGAAAAATGTAGACAAGCTCTCGAACTGAAAAGACAGGACTAATTTTAACTACGAACAATACTTTATTCACAATTTAAACAAGTATTTTGGAGAATTATGTCAGGAAAAGGAATACATTGCCCCCTGTCCTCTTCATATTACCGACGACATGAAGAACGTGCTTCCACAGCTTACTTTGTCTCAAGTTTTCCACGCTTTGAGTAATATTAAACGTACTGCCACAGGTCCTGACCAAATTCCCTAGTGGATATGGAAAGATCATGCTGCAGTATTCGCCCCAGTTATGCTGGAAATATGGAATCTATCTCTTGGTTCTCAGACTTGGCCAAAAGCATGGAAGAAAGCTAACATTAACCCACTACCCAAAATTGATATTCCTGTCAATTGCGCAGACTTCAGAGGCATCAACATCACTCCAGTAATAGCAAGGGTGTTTGAGCGAACTGTATATCAAATCTTTAACAAGGATGACTTGGAAAGTTACCTCAGCCCTACACAATTTGCTTATCGATCTGGTGGAAGCTGTATTAATGCTCTGATTAAGATGCAACATAACTTCCTCAAAGCATTGGACAATCGTTCTAACACTGCAGTCAGGCTTTTTTCAATGGACTTCTCAAAGGCGTTTGACAACGTTAAGCACAACCTGCTGGTAGAAAAACTTAAAAATCCCCCTTGAATCCGTACATAATTAACTGGTATATTAGCTTCCTAGGAGAAAGAATGCAACGAGTTGTGTGCAACGACGTAGTGTGTGAATGGAAAAATGTCAACAAACACTACTACCTGGATTGTCTATGAAATAGTTATGAAGACTTCATAGAAAAGTGCACTATTTCATAGCATTTTCATAGCCACTTCATAGCCAGTTCATAACTACTTCATAGTCACTTCATAACAAAGTTGATGCTATGAAGTCAGCTCCCTTTCATAGCTACTTCATAGCTGTTGGAAAATTGGGAAAACCCTATGAAGACTTCATGGCTATGTAAAACCCATGAAGTGGCTATGAAGACTTCATAGAAAAGTGCACTATTTCATAGCATTTTCATAGCATTTTCATAGCCAGTTCATAACTACTTCATAGTCACTTCATAACAAAGTTGATGCTATGAAGTCAGCTCCCTTTCATAGCTACTTCATAGCTGTTGCAAAATTGGGAAACCCTATGAAGTGGCTATGAAGACTTCATGGCTATGTAAAACCCATGAAGTGGCTATGAAGACTTCATAAAAAAGTTCACTATTTCATAGCATTTTCATATCTTCTTCATAGCCAATACATACACAGTTCATAACTACTTCATAGTCACTTCATAACGAAGTTGATGCTATGAAGTCAGCTCCCTTTCATAGCTACTTCATAGCTGTTGGAAAATTGGGGAAAACCCATGAAGTGGCTATGAAGACCTCATATGGCTATGAAAAACTAGTACCATTCCACCCATTGGATTCGACACTTTTTCATAGCAACAACTTCATAGCTAGGAATTACAATAACAACGAAGTAGCTTATATTTATATCAAAACAAACACACTGAAAATGACGCCACTGCAAGTCTCTGACAGCCTAATTTATTTGCACAATTTCAGGTTTATAAAAAAAACATCACAACTCTGATCTGAAAGTCTTACTATATATATGGTACACGATCGAGAGCATTTGCAGTATTTTGATTAATTCTGATTTGTATGAAAATTAATATAAGGTTATGACGCTTATGGAAAACAAACGATTCTAAATTTATGGAATAAGAAAATATTACACGTAAGAAGAACTAACCTCTATCTATCTTCAACGAACAACCTGATCTACCAAACTATCTCTGAGCGCTGATGAATCGAAGAAGCTCTGTCGCTCTCTTCAGAGTTTGCGTAAAAACACCGGGCCGATGACAATTCAAAGTCAATCAAAGTTCAACAAACGGTAACAGGTACAACTTGAACCTGAATGGCCTCCATTAAATATGTTTATTTTCATGCAGTCCCCTGGGAAGCTTTGCCTTTTTGCCAAAATTTGTTCAGCAGTCATGAGTAGTACAAGGTGCCTTGTAGACTTGTAAAACTCGAGCAATCACGGTTTCGCTCGTGTTGTCAAACGATTTCTAGAGACCTCACACAACAACTGCAGTCTTAATTTTCAGCAACTCTTGACAAAAACAGCTTTTACTCCATGATAAGTCCTCGTCTTTTGAACAAAGAAATAAAACATTTTACCCAGCCATTTTGAAGCACAGTTAATTTGCAGTTATCAGAACTCACAAACTGCTCAACAGGCCCAGGATGGCGTGTACAATGTCGCACGTGACCTAAATAAACCAATCGGTTTGCTCATTTAACGACGTTGGCGGGAATTTTCCCGCGGCCGATCTTCGCAATGTATGTTTGTGATCGATCGGCGGGACTCAGACAATGAAGAAAGAAAAACATGTCAAGCTTTACTCCCGGGGCTTCACTATATGTCCAACAAGTTAAAGAGGGTATGAAGCCTAAACTCTAACAGTTTCGATTGGAAGATTATCAGTGACGGTGCGAAGTCAGTCCTTGAAGGTATGGCTTTAATCTGAAATACTTTGATTTAATAAATTCTTTCACAGAAAGAAACGAACATCTTCAACAAAAATCTTGTCTTTCATCTGACCCGCACGCCGCTCTGTCGCCACAAAGTAAACATATATCAAAACTATAAACGATTTTGAAACTCGAAAATAGCTCTAACGCGAAGTAGGTTTTTCAATCAGATTTCAAGTTTTAACTTTGCCATAAAATAAGTTACATAATAAATTGATACTAAACAACAATTACTTTGATCTTGTTTTGCTTTTATCATGAGAAATATAAACCAAAACACAGCAACAAAGCATCTCCTCACTCATAACACGGCCGACACGGCCAAAAACATCCATCTTGAAAATCGCCCTATAATGCATTGCGAACCGTTGTATGAATATACGTCATGTATGCTGATGGATTGTGTCCCTGGTGATGTCTTACTGAAGAAAAGGCAATATTGTAGTTGCAGAATAATAATTTTAGCAAGAAATATTAAGTACTGTAAAAGGACGTGATCATGCTGTTGACATTAAATTTTCAAGTTTTCTGCACAGGTGAAAATGCTTTTGCAGTCACAAACAAGATGGCATCCAAATGTGCATGTTGCCTCTGCTGGCGACTACGTACTCCAGCCATTTTGCCTACTCAGTACTCAAAAACATTTTGACTGGGCTGCAGATTTCTTGGGATTTGCGTTTATAATTAGGGGGCGAATATCTACAACAAATTTGCGTGCAGTAATTTCCAAGTGGGACATTATTGTCGGCGATATCGGATTGTCGATATTGGCAATCCCCTTGAAATATTTTTTGGAAAATATTCTTGGCAGTCCAAGCGAGATTACAACAGTAGTGGTAATCTATCTCGATAATCTTTCAAAGATCTCGGTAATCTCGCCGATATCTCACCAAGATCTTGTGGTAGTGGTACATGTACTCACAAGATTCTTCCAAAGCTCGCCAATCGAGATCTCAGCACTTAATTCAGTCAACTTTATAAGTGCCTCCGAAAACTTCATAGGTATGTGAAGTTTTCACTTCATAGACTGCTCAGAGCATCAGTCAACTTCATATGCATTTCATAAGTGCCTCAGAAAACTTCATAGGTTGAGAAGTTTTCAGATAAAATACTTCATAGACTGTTCATAGCATCAGTCAACTTCATATGCATTTCATAAGTGCCTCAGAAAACTTCATAGGTATGAGAAGTTTTCAGATAAAATACTTCATAGACTGTTCATAGCATCAGTCAACTTCATATACATTTCATAAGTGCCTCAGAAAACTTCATAGGTATGAGAAGTTTTCAGATAAAATACTTCATAGACTGTTCATAGCATCAGTCAACTTCATATACATTTCATAAGTGCCTCAGAAAACTTCATAGGTTGAGAAGTTTTCAGATAAAATACTTCATAGACTGTTCATAGCATCAGTCAACTTCATATACATTTCATAAGTGCCTCAGAAAACTTCATAGGTATGAGAAGTTTTCAGATAAAATACTTCATAGACTGTTCATAGCATCAGTCAACTTCATATACATTTCATAAGTGCCTCAGAAAACTTCATAGGTATGAGAAGTTTTCAGATAAAATACTTCATAGACTGTTCATAGCATCAGTCAACTTCATATGCATTTCATAAGTGCCTGAGAAAACTTCATAGCCACAGGAAAAAAATACATTTTCCAATGTTGGAATGTAGTTGGTTTATTACTGTATTATTATTGGTAGATTATTGGTACATTCAAGTGATATTCCAACATTGGTAAATGGTTATATTTTCCAATGTTGGAAAATGATAATTATAGTATCCAACAATGTTCCAATGTTCCCAACATTGGAACACCACATTTTCCAACAATGGAAGACCTGTTTCCAACATTGGAATGCCGTATTTTCCAACACTGGTATGATAGAGTCCAACGTTGGATTTTTAGACATTCCAATACTGGACAAAGTATAACCAACATTGGAATTTTGCATATTCCAACACTGGACTACTATTACCAACATTGGGATGTTATACTTTCCAGTGTTGGAGAAAATGTTTCCAACATTGGGTACATGAACAATCCAACATTGGAAAACAGTTTCCCAACACTGGACCACTGAAGAATCCCACATTAGATGAATCGTTTCCAACACTGGTTTGGTACACTTTCCAATGTTGGACAAAGTGTTTCCATATTGAATTGTAACATATTCTAATCTTTGGACTGCTTTGACCAGTATTGGAAAATGTAAAAATTTAATGCAGGAAGTAATTTCTCTTATGATGGAATTAAAATAACGACAAAGTAGGAGTGAAAATCACCTTTAATTATGTCAAAGTCAAGTACCAATGTACATTAACATCAACATTTCTGACAACTCTGCAGCTTGTCAAACCTAAGCTATTTTCTTCTGTTGAAATAACAAATATATTGTTGAACTGCAGTTTATGGATGTGGTTTTGACACAACAGAAGCAGAATCATCTAGACCAGGAGACATGGATTCACTTTGTGTGGTCTTACTCAATGATTCTATGACTGCACACTTCTTAACTTGCTTCCTAGACATGTCCCTGTAGTTTACTTCAGAACTGTCTTCCACTTCAATCTTAACATGGCCAGCCTTCACCAAGGCTTTGGCAAGTGGTAGTAACAGTTGATATTTTCCCAATGATCTACACTTTACATTTAAAGCCTTGCCTAATGGTAAGAAATGCTTTTTAACTGTTAAGAAATGAATAGAAACAGTCTCAAAAAAGACTAGTATTATTGTCTCTGCTGATTTAGCAGACATGTCTTCAACACTGCTGCTTGGTTCTAGTTCTTCATCCTCACCAACTAAGAACCCTGTAAAAATGTCATGAAAAATACATATGGTTAAAAACAATTATCATAATTGCATCATCTAGGTAAAAGTAGTATGATTTAGTATTCAAATCCCAACAAAGTACACTTCACTTTAAATTAGGAGAATGACTACATGTAGCTTAAAGGACTGAAGCTACATGTACATCAACATAAAATGTTACAGGTGGCCATAATAATTAAGAATTACACTGCAAGCTTTACTTGTAGTTAGCAATCTACATGGGTTGAGAGCAATCTAAATTGTTTTAGCATAGCTCAGTGACCAACCTATCAAACCTAACCTGGTGACAAAAGTGCTATGTTTGTTTGAACAGGAGAAAGAAATTTCTTCGCTATAGACAGGTACTAGTCAAGGAAAGGGCTTCAAAATCTTCCCTATTTTCCCATTTCCCAGCTTTCAGTCAGCAGGTAAAATTCATGCAACAGTTGGGTATTTTATCCGGCTCCAGGCTTTAATGTACATTCCTGGGTACCATAAATTGGTTGTGCTTACATAGCCAATCAGATCTGTGTGTGTTTGGTCACTGGGAAATGCTAAATAATTATAGGAATGCCACTGCAATTACATAATCATTGACACACCTTCGGATTGTGAGCTTGAGCTTGATGTGGAAGCTACAGACAATGTTGAGCTGGAGCTATCTGAATTGTTTCCTGAAGATGTTGACGCTCTACCATGTTTTGCTGGTTTGTGAGTGGCCTATTTAAAAACAATAATATTACTATTTAAAAACAATGTTGATTCTTCAAAGTTATAGTCCTCTTTTAATGGGCTGAAGGACACAATCCTTAAAAGAATGGATAATAATCTTATGGCAGGTTACTGGTGGGCCAAATATCCATGATCAACATTCCCATGCATTGAAATAATTTTTATAATATTACTTTGCAAGCGGCAAATTGCAGTATTACTGGTACGACACAGGTAATATATATGCAACAAGACATAACATTTTGACTTCTGGCTTTATATGAACTTGTCTCTGTTGGGAGTACAAAAATTTATATGCAATTTATATTTATATCTTTAAATGAACGAAGGGTTCTATACAGCAGTGTAATAAATAACATGATACCTCATAGTCATATCCATCCTCAATCTTCCTATTTTTTTCGTGGAACCATTGCAGTAAATGACTCTTAATAGCATCTGTGAAAGACACATTTTTTCGTTTAGGTAATGGGAAAGAGGCTTCTCTTTCACACAATCACACTAAAAATCTGTTCAACAGCCTCTTCTTGTTATTATTTCAAGAAACATGCTATATTAAATTATTAAATACAGTTGACACTTTTTCACATTATGTATGTTGTTCCAGAATATAACCAAACTTCCCCATGGAATTTTTCTTTTTTTTGCTTTAATCTCCCCACCCCTCTAGAAATGCCACTTTAGCTTTTGAGACAACCCTCCCCAACAGAATATGGATATTTTCAGTCAGTCATGATCAGTCAGTCAGTCAGTCAGTCAGTCAGTTGATTAATAAATCAATCAATGAAAAACAATATTTAACTAACTGCTGCACTAATGTGTCATAATATGAGATAAGAAACACTTATAAACAATAACTGAAGAGGCCATTTTCTCTTTCTTCTACAAAAAAGAAATAGCAATCACCTTCTGATTTGCTGGATGCTCTCTTTTCAGACTGAAGACATGTGAGATCCTTAATTTTTTCGAATATTTCCAATCTCCTGCCCATAGGGTTAATTCCAATATCTTTCAAGTCTGCTTTTTCTAGGCAATAAAGTGTCTTTCCAGTTATGTTCTCAGCTGTTAAGGTAAAAGAACAGGGTGAGTTCAGAAAGGAAAACTGACTGGGATGGATTTATGCAACACAGTGAGAAGATATGTTTCAGCAAGCATAAAGAAAGATACAAGTTTAACGTAAAAACGAATGTCTGTTAAATCCATGAAGTCTTTTTAATCAGTATATATATATATATATATATATATATATATAAGTCATCACAAATGAAGACAAACAATAATCTTTTTTACACACCTATATTTCGACTCCATACAAGAGTCTTCATCAGGGTAAATTTCAGTTGCCCTGCACGCGTCATACTATCTTTACAAGTTTCAAATAAAACATCTACGCGCGCGCTTAAATAAACCGTTTACTCTCCTGCACGCGCGCGCTAATTAACTCTACATCAGTTCACGTACGTCTAGAGCGCCTATTTTGCACAAAGAAAAAATCATTATCATTCAATCCATTCGGATCTAAAGTGTTCAATTTATAGGCCCATTGGCCCTCCTTCTCTCGCAGCTGTTGTTCACCATTAACCCGGTCTATCAATTGTATCTTTAAGTCACTAAGTCCATTGTGTCCGTCACTACAGAAATGTCGGTACAGGAGATCATCAGCTCTTTTCTCGGCCTGCCCTAACGTCTCGTGTCGCCTGATCCTAGACTTGTGGTTATTAAATCTAAGTCTAAACTTTGTGATTGTGGAGCCCACATACTGCAACGAACATTTCTTACACGTGATTAGATAAACCACATTAGTAGAGTTACAGTTAAGGTTGTAATTGATTGAATAACGTCTATCGTCTTGTGAGCTCTTAAAATGACTGTTCTCATCCATGTATTTACAGACTTCACATCTTCTCGACGAACATTTCACTGTCCCTAATACCAAATCCCTTGGTCCATGACTGTCCACCTTTGCGCGTACCAAATAGTCCCCCAGGCTCTTTGGTTTCCTAAATGCCACAAATGGAACACTCTTGATGGCGTTTTTACATCTATCTGACGACTCTAGAATAGGATGAAGGTCCCTGAGTATTTTGCTGATGTGTGGCAAACGAGGATGGTATGTTACCACAAAAGGCGTTTTTGTAGAGCGTGGTTGGTTGCTTTTGCTCAAAACATCCGCTCTAGTCATCCTTCTAACTTTATCGACTTGACTTTCAACATAGGCCTTCCTATAGCCCCTCTCCAACAAAAACTCCACCAGGTCTCCCGCTCTCTTTTCAAAAAAACAAGACTTCGAACAAATTCTACGTAAACGCATCGCCTGGGCAAATGGAATACTTCTTTTACACGCACCCGGATGACAAGAACTGTAATGTAAATATTGATGACTGTCTGTAGGCTTAATAAACACATCCGTCTCCAATACTCCCGACTCGTTTAACACCTTGACGTCTAGAAATTCAATCTCGTGATCCGACCATTTGCAGGTGAATTTGATAGTGTCATGCGCGTTGTTAAGGTAATCAATGAATTGCTTTAACTTCTCCTCTCCTTCCGTCCAAACAATAAAAATGTCATCAATATACCGCCACCAAATATGCGGTTTGACCTCCGCATTCTGAATCAAACGTCTCTCTAACCTGTCCATAAAAATGTTCGCATACGAAGGAGCCATCCGCGTCCCTATCGCTGTCCCCCGCTTTTGAAGATAATGGCTGCCATTAAATTCCGCTGTGTATACTTTTCCGCTGTGTATACTTTTCCTCTGTGTTTACTTTTCCGCTGTGTATACTTTTCCCCTGTGTATACTTTTCCCCTGTGTATACTTTTCCCCTGTGTATACTTTTCCGCTGTGTATACTTTTCCGTATATATATATATATACATGTGCATAAAAGGAAAAATGGATTAAAAGAACGGATACAAACCTTTAAACAGGAATGCCTCCTCATGAAATCCTTCCGTCGTTAGCCATGAATGCACATCTTGTGCTGACCATTGCATGCAACCTTGAACATCCTTGCTTGCGCTTAGACTACATTCTAAACTTGCCAGTCATCGAAAGAAAAGAAGGGAACGGTTAACCCGTTAAGCTTATAGAAATTAAAACATTCACAAATTTGCAAAATTCATGGCGCGAAATCTTGAATTTCTCGTCAGTTCACTCTGTTCCGATGGATTGAAATATATTGCTGGCTTGCAACTGACGTCACGGCAGCCATGCTGGGGGACAACAACAAAGCGTTTTCCTCCGCTGGGAACTAAACTTTTTTATCATGCAAATTCTGCGAAAAAGTTTTTTATTGTTTTGACCACCAACATGGCCGCCTTGTCACGTGGTTGCAAGCGATCAATTACCTTCATGATCTGACAGTGCAGCGCTGACATCCTCTTCAGCCCTTTCAGCCATAACTTTGATACTACATGCAATTCTACCAGCTGTTTTCCAATTTTAAAAAAAATATATACTTCTTTCTTCCGTTCGATCAACACCTTTCGATCTATCGAGCGAGGAAAGAAACGGCGGGAAAAAGCGCTAAGGCCAGGTTCTTCGAGGACTCTGGGTATATGGAACACGCATGATTCGCATAAATTACCGCTGACAGGCTGTTGACCCTCAATGCTCGTTCGCGAGCTCGTTCACGTTCATAATACTTTCTACTGTTGTTTTAACTGTTGTTATGCTTGTTAATTTTCGGCTGTCGTTTAACACTTCGAAGCATTTGGCTTACCGGTAATTTCGCTTAATTTATGTTTACGTTCGTTATCCTTGTGACCTTGTTGTTGCCAAAACAACGTATGGCGTCGTCCACAAAACAAGCAAACCTGTGTAGATGTTTGGATAGTGATGAAGCGCGGAACATCTCGTCGTCGGGAAAGGCGCATGTTCACTGCTCATGTCTTCTATGTAAAGGCAAAGCTGTCTATCCCATGACGGCATGGAGGCATTACCCAAAGGGCAAATATTTCTGCCAACCGTGCTGTTGTTATTGGACCTCTGATAAAATCCCGATCTGCAGTTACATATGAACAAGAAAATCAAAGAATTATCTTCAAAGCTTGGTTATTGTGCTTTCTTTGGTAACTGAAGAAATGATTTCCAATAATTTACCAGTATAATCCAACATTGGAAACTTGTAAAAATTTTGTTCCAATAATACTACAATGATATTCCAATCATAACCAGCTCAGTGGTGTAGCAAAATTAATACCTTGGTATATCATTGTGCAATGTTTGGTGACTGAAGATATGTCTTCCAATAATTTCACAGTATTATCCAACATTGGAAAATTGTGAATATTTTATTCCAATAATACCACGATGATATTCCAATCATAACCAGCTCAGTGGCAAAGCTTGGTATATCATTGTGCAATCTTTGGTAGCCGAGGAAATGTCTTCCAATGTTTTCACGGTATTATCCAACATTGGAAGACCAAATGTGTTCTGTTCCAATTAAACTCCAATAATATTCCAACTGTAACATCATGAGGAAAAAGCAGTTTTCCCTTTGTTGGAACCTTATTGGACTTTTATTGGTGCAATACAATTTTCCAATGATTATCCAACATTGGAAGGTCATAACTCAAATTTTCCAATAATTTACCATATTGGAAAATGTATTTTTTTCCTGTGAGCACTGTTCTTCATACTGAGTATTTCATAGCATGTTCATAGGGCTAATATGAAGTTTTGAATTTCAAAGCTTCATAGCCTGTTTCAATTAGCATTGATCAACTTCATATGATCTTCATAACTATTTCATAGACAATCCAGGTAGTAGTGAAAGGAACCACACAGGGTAGCGTCAGTGGTCCATATCTCTTCAATGTATTTCTAAACGACCTTGAAATTACCGGGGATAGCAGTGACAACATCGACCTGAATAAGTATGCTGATGATTCCACACTACAAATTACAGTTCGCAAGGACGGTACAGATAACACGCAGAATGCTCTTAGATTATTCATGGACTGGACAACTCTTAATCAGATGAAGTGTAACACCTCTAAATGCAAAGAACTAGTTCTTAAAAAGAAAGGTCAACATCATACTTTCCACGAAATACACCACATCAGTCAGCACGACACTTTAACTATTCTCGGTGTTACTTTCCAGTCGGACTGTAAATTTACTAAGCATGTTAAAATGAAATTATACGAAGCAAATAGGTGTTTATACATAATCAGAAGCCTTAGAAAAGAAGGATACAGCCAAAAGGATATTGATCACCTGTTCAAAGCTATTGTCCTGCCAAAGATAACTTATGGACTACCAGTATATGGTGCAAGTGCATCGGACCTGAATGCAGTACAGTGTTTCCTCAAGAGATGCCACAAGCGACGATATATTTCTGAATTAATCAATATACATGACCTTCTTGAGAAAGCGGACCGCACACTATTTGAAAAAATCAGAGCAGACGATAACCTGACCCACTGTATAATTTACTACCAAAGCGGCACTGTTCTGCTTATCAATTACGGTCAAACATTGTATTGCCTCTTCTAAATACTGAGCGTTTTAAGAATAGTTTTAGTAATAGGTTAGCTTTTAGATATAATTTAGCAATTAATTCTTAGTTTTTTTTATATAGACTTCTTATATCATTGTCATCATATTGTAAATATTTTAATTTTTATCCTTATTCCTGTATTTGGCTCTTTCTAATATTTTTTACTATTGTAACTATTGATATGTATTTTATCAATTGCAATAAAGACACTTTATTTATTTATTTATTTATTTATTTATTTATTTATTTATTTATTTATTTATTTATTTATTTATTTATTTATTTATTTATACTGAAAGTTTGTTTTAAATGCAACGTCCTCCTCCCATGATCTTGAAAAGAAGAAGGCCAGAAACAAGTGATACTTTGTGAGCAGAACACGAGAAAAATTAGTGTTTTCTTCTGAATTATCGCAAGACTGTTCTTAACAGAAAACTGATTTTCAATCAATTAAGAAAATAGAATAGCCAAAATATCAAGCGAAATAATTGACTGCAGTAACGGATGCGTTGAGAAAAAGAAGGATAACAGCGGGGGCAGCTGTAGTGTAAACTATCCCTATAGTCACCGTATTAGGGCAACGGCCGTGTTACTCTTGGATGAGTGCAATTTTGAGGCTCGCCACATAATGCGTGTTTCAGGACACAAATCTGAGAGCAGCATTCGCTCTTATATATAATTACTCCAGGCGTCTTTCGGAGGTTAAGCAGAAAATCTCCCATGCTCTCAGTGGTGCCTGTTCTGTTGAAAATCTTGAATCAACTAGCACTGCAATAATTGTGGCGATACAGTAATAGCCCGCGAATAAGAACCTGAACTTTTCAATTTAGCCTAAATAGGTTCTTATATAAATGGTTCTTAAAGCAAATTTAGGCTACCAAGGTTCTTGAAATAGTTTCTTATATTTTCATATGAATTTCATCTGAATATACTAGAGTAGTAGGGTACAGTACTTGCAAATACTTGGGGAATTATTTGAATGGCAAACACAATAGACAAACAACATGGTACGTTTGAAAGAAAAAAGGCTATATATATGTCAAGTTACTTTTAAATAGATGATGATCTTAATTCAGCAGTTTCTACCTTAATACACTTTTACAGCAACCCCACTGATAAGAACCTTACTTACGATTTTAGCCTAAATAGGTTCTTATGTGGAGGGGGCTTAAAATGAAAATTTTAGCCTAACGGGTTCTTAAAACCCAGGTTCTTATACGCAGGCTATTACTAGTGTACCTGACCAAACAAGTGAAAATTCTCTTGACAGAAACACAGTGCCAAACTCTCCTGTGACTATGCAGAATTTCGCATATCATAGCCAGGAGACTGTAAACTTTAACGCAGGAGCATTTTCTGGAGCAAATGTTACAATCAATTTTTACAATTCCAAATGATTTTGTATTCGTTATTGAGGTTATAAAAACATATTTTACTTTTTCATGTACTTTGAAACATTTTTTTTATTCATTTAGCATATTGACGGTTGTGAATAAAGAAGTTGTGCGGTCTTTGTTTGTTTGTTTTTGCTAGTTCGTTTTGTTTTCCCTCGAGTCCTGATGAAAACAAAAATAACTGTTTCCCTCGGGACTATACATTATGTGTATATTGTTTTATTGAGTTTGTGCTAATGTGTACGTTAAACAGTTTGTTTATAACGGCATCGCTAAACGAGTTTTTTTTTATTATTATTAAAATTTTATGAAGGGAATATTGAAATTATCTTGTGATTGATTTTCTCACTCTCAAATCGAAATATTTTATAACTCTTCCTCATCGTTACAGCATAATTCCTCGAGCGATTGTTTTTAATATTTATTCTTGTTACCAGTATTGTCAGTGTATAGATAGCTGGTAAGCGGCATGTGATCAATTCAAACACGAACGCATGCACTCAAACACAGTCGGTAAAAAAGTGTGATTGTTTTATAAACAACATACAACTTCATGGCATAATGAGAGATCTGCCTCATCTTTTCATACACAGACCAATCAAAACACCCTATCACCAGGACGTATACAAAACATGGACCCAGGTCCATGGACCACCCCTGTGGACCCGGTCCATGGACCACCCTGTGGACCGTGGACCTGGTCCATGGACCGGGTCCATGGACCACTTTCATGGACCTGGTCCATGGACCACCCCTGGGCCTGATTTTCATCATACATGTTCATGCACAATATATGTGGGTTCCACAGTATGGTGGATTGAGGGCGGAAAATAACAGTCAGACTTTGGACATTGGCAGAACACAATTTGCCAATGTCCGATGAAATTCCAACAGTGGTTGGACAAAATGTCTGCACAACTTTTTTTTTTTTGCTTTCGAGTGCAAACACCAGTGTTCTCCGTTAACAACGCATTAGATTAGCAGGCTCACATATCAAGCAGTACTTTAATATGATGTCTGACCTCACTTTTGTTTTGTCTGATCAAAATGGTGACACTCCACTAGGTCAACTTTATTTTCGGTATTTCTTAATAGCATATGTATTTAAAGCTAAACTTTGTTTGCAACGAATCTAACAGATAAGCACTAGATATTTTGCATCCCATCATACATGTATCAATGATAGGGTAGTATGTTCTGTTGTACTTCAGCAATTGTATGAAAAATAATATCGAGCAAAATCCATGAGGAGAACACCAAAACCTCACATGCCCCTGCTGGCCCATCATAACTGGCAAAAGCTTCAATTACATATTAGAAAGCAGGAACTGGATATTGACTGTCATAAGTCTGAGTTCTATACCATGTCCCCAGTCTAACCTTTACACTGACAGGTATAATTTGCTTTTGAAAATAAGGCGTGGTCCATCAGGTGGTCCATGGACCACGGTGGTCTATAAGGTTGTCCATAGACCTGGGTCCATGGTTTGTGTCTGTCTGTTTCCATGTACATGTATACAATGAAAAACAGGCTCAGCTGGGGGTGGTCCATGGACCGGGTCCACAGAGGTGGTCCATGGACCGGGTCCATGGGGTGGTCCATGGACCGGGTCCACAGGGGTGGTCCATGGACCCGGGTCCATGTTTTGTATACGTCCCTATCACCAGAGTGCCGGACTTCAGGAATGCTTTGTGACATCAGGACAGTCTCCCATTTGGGTGTGGACAAAACATGGGGTAGGCCATATGGCCTAGGTCATGGCCTACCCTATGGCCTACTATATGGCCTACCATATGGCCTACCCTAAGGCCTGCCGGTGGTCAGATGTAATTATCTTTTCTTAACTAGAACTATCAAACATCTCTTTGTTTATTTGTGATGCGTTTCGTCTCCAATGACACTTCTCCAGTGAATAAATGTTACATATATTGAACAGCATGTTATTGCACACATTAAGTAAAATTGCAAGAAACTTTCTGTAATGCTAGGCCTATCAGAGGTCTGAAAAAGTTTAAAACTGTTCTTAAAATAATCATGCCCAAAATTTCGGCTAGACAGACAGACTCCTAGTTATATATGATTAGCCCTAATCATGTGGCCCCCAAAATATAATAGTACAACATGCAGTAACATGTTAAGGCATTTTTCATAATGTTTGGTTACAGTAACAGTATTAGTTACTTCCATGGGAGTGTTTTAACTTAGCCACCTCCACAGAAAGGGTAAATTAAGCACGCTTTTAACTTCTGAATAGTTGTAACATTTATCCCTTGACGTGAAGAAGTCTCGCGTCGGAAATAAAGGAAGAAAAGTTTACAGTTATGAAGGATCACCTTTGAGCTGCTAACTAGCCTT
Source organism: Meandrina meandrites (assembly GCA_963693305.1). Lineage (NCBI taxonomy): Eukaryota > Metazoa > Cnidaria > Anthozoa > Scleractinia > Meandrinidae > Meandrina > Meandrina meandrites. The sequence goes on along the minus strand of OY855907.1, from coordinate 15,050,565 downwards.
AGTTAAAAAAAATATAAAAAAATAAAAATTATATGAAATCTGACACCGGTAGGCCATATGGTAGGCCATGGGGTATGCCATGGCCTACACCATGGCCTAGGCCATATGGCCTACCCCATGTTTTGTCCACACCCTCTCATTTTGCTGTTCTGGTGCTTATGCTACTTGCAGCTTGTGGCTTCGCCTCTCATATTGCATGTTTGCTTGTAAAAGCTATTCATTTGCTTTTGTATTCAGCCCCCATGGTCTTAAAAGAAAAAGAGAGAGAAGTCTATACCTGCCAACTTTTCCTAAGTAAAGGCGTAAGCTAGTACCATCTCCACATTTCCGAAGATGTTCCAAACTTTTCCCGGAGATTTTCAAAGATGTGCTGACGACTACCAAGCAATGCAGAAGGATACTGAAGCTGTTCTGATGACTTTCTCAAACTCATTAACTTCCAATCACGAGATGTATACCACATCGTGTGCATGCACATTTGGATACCCAGTGAAAAACAGTATATCAATCTCCAGTGAGAGTGGTATATACCACTAAAAGTATGCAAATCGACAACTTGCACAAAATCAATGAATATTTATTAGTCCGTTGTATCCTTGAAATTTTTTAACAATACAACTCATGAAATCAGAAATAGTGCTAACAACAATTCCTTAATACAGATAGCATACTAAAATACTATAACATAAATTGTTTTTGGTGGATAAAACTCTTCGTCCTTTTTGCTCTACACGTACTTCCATGTCAAATTTGCTTTGCCAACAATTCAGAGAGTCAAAACCTAATGCAAATTGTAATCTCTAAACAGGCCTCCTGAAAGAATGGAAATTTTTCCCCACCCGAGTTCTTCGCCATTGTTTAAAAACGTCAACTCGTATTTTATTTTTATACCCTGTTGATGAGAAATATGGCTTTCTTGACTTAATTCTCTTCCTTGTAAACCATTTTCGGTTCCTAAACCATGCCGCTCTTTCCACTCATAGCTGGGATGCTAATGAATCATGCCTGCAATTGCATTCTTACATTTGACAAAACATGTCACTGCATAATTTCCTGTTGTTGCATTTGAGAAGCGTCTGCTTGTTTGAAAGTGAGACGTTATTTCCAACACTTGAGCTCGTGTTTCATCAGGGTCTCTAAACACCTCGCAACAATAAAAGCACTCGGCCTACGGCCTCGTGCTTTCATTTGTTTCTCGGTGTTCGGATACCCCGATGAATTAAATTGAATTTACATTTAATGGGGCTTAAGAGTAAGAAATCAAGATATGTCAGTCAGGCGTGAGAAATTAGATGGTATGCATGAGATTGATATTTTGGATGTGCAGGCGTGAGACGTACTCACGCATAATGCATGAGAGTTGGCAGGTCTGTAAGTCCTGTCCATTTATCCAGGACAAGAAATAACTGGTTGTGCTCAACTGCCAGATAGGCAAAGGCAGCTGTGGCAAGTCGTCTGTCAACTAAAATATTTTAAAATTGTAAACTACATGTAAGACATGAGGCATGCAACTACCCTGGGCAAGCAAAGATCAAGAGCTGCTGCTTTTTGGAAGGGCAAAGCTGAAATATTCAGGGTTTTTTTTTTCACGCCCAGAATTTGTCATTGGCAAATTGCTCGGCTGCATTGCATATATATGATATCCCTTGTTACTTATGATGTACTAAAACAGTGGATAGGTTTGTTGCCACGCACGTATTAACTACTTCAACTCTGGATAACCTCTGCTACTCATCTCTGAGCAACTTGCGCGAAAACTGAATCGTTGACAGGAATAAATGAGTTAAAAATAATCCTTTTTGGGAAAATCAACCACTAGCCACGTTGCACATCCACTTTGGGCAGTTGTTAAATATCCTTGCAACATCTCAAATGGTAGATTCAACACTTTGCAAGACAGCATGTATTTATGTACAGTAAAGTCAACACTTTATTGGCCATGCCAAAGAAATCCAGACTCCCTGAAGATGGTGGCATTGGATAAAAAGTTCTGATCTATAGAATTTCAATTGCTTTGTAGTCCTTGCTTGCTGTTGGTGCTGTTTTCGGAAGTCCAGTTGGTGGATGGGCAATCGACAAGCTGAGTCGGAAGGGAACCATTATGTTCTGTGTTATTCCATTTGAGCTGGGATGGTTACTTATAAGCTATGCTCAGAACCGTACCATGCTCTACGCTGGCCGTATCATTACAGGCTTGGCTTGCGGCACTATCTCCTTCGTTGTTCCGGTAAGTTTCAGTGGCATTCAAAATTTAAAGTGTTTGACACTACAATACAGCCAGTTGCAACAGAAACTGTTTCTTTTAAGAAAAAACCTTGCTTTAATAATAATACTAATCAATAGGTGTGGAAATCCTTAATAATAATAATAATAATAATAATTATAATTTTATTAATAATAATAATACTAATAATAATAATAATAATAATAATAATAATAATAATATTGTTGACTGCCTTGTTGTACCCGCCATATGCTGTGCATAACTGGTTTAAACAAAGGTTTATAAAGCACTTTGATATAGATCACGTACCTCCTGAAAAAAATGGATCTCCTGATGTGCCACACAACTTACAGGTCTTCTTTTTTTATAGAAAATTTCAATGAAAAAAATTACATTCAGTTTATAAATATGCAAGGTAGTGGGCCGGAAGTGTGCTGGTTCCAGATCAAACAGCCTGGGTTCAAGCCTGGCCAGGGTCATAAACATTGTGTTGTGTTGTCCATCAAGACACTTTACTCTCATAGTGACTCTCTTTTACCCAGGTATATAAATGCATACCAGTGAATTTACTGCTGGAGGTAACACTGGGAGGGGGGGGGGGGGGGGTAGAAATACTCCTAGTCACTTCATACTACGGAAACCGTTAGAAGCTCCGGCCTCAAAACCTTTTATTATCTAATGATTTAGTGGGAGTGGTGGGAATTTAACCCTATTGGGACTCCTTGCTAGCAATTTGCCTTAACAATTTCTCTGGAACTCTCAGGGTTTCTGATTTCCTCAAGTACTCAGTTTATAATTTTATGGTAATAATATTTGTTGCAGTCAGGTCATAAAACACAAAATGCACCAGTTAGGACTTCATAAAATGTGGTCATATTCACTTTAACATAAATGTATATAAACTGATGTTGGTGAATGCTGATTGAAGGCTTTTGGTTTAATTACCAGCGGGCGATGCAATTTCTAGGACCCTGACAATTCAATGCTTAATTGATAGCTCAGACAACTGCTCAATACAGGACCATGTTTTTTTTCTTAGGTCTATATTGCCGAGATTGTAGCAGCACGGCTGCGTGGTATGCTAGGTTGCGTCAATAACCTGGCAATTTCGATGGGCCTTTTGTTCTCGTATGTGATGGGTGTGGTATGTAAGTGGAGGTGGCTGGCTCTTGTAGGTGCGATTCCCCCAGCATTGCTCCTTTTTCTGATGTATACCATGCCAGAGACGCCTCGTTGGTTGCTGGGAAAGAACAGAAGAAGTGAAGCATTGAAAGCTTTGCGTTGGTTTAGAGGTCCTGATGTTGACATCAAAGAAGAGTGCTTTACAATTGAGTCAACTCTTGGTAAGACAGTTGTCATTATAGAATAACCAAGAAAATCCTTGTGCACTTATTGGTGAAAAGTTATATTTGATGACAGTATAAACCTTGAAAATAATATTAATACCTTTTAATGCAATCAATGCAAGGTAAATTTTGTAAAACTTGAGAAATAATCACGACTTTTCCAACAAACAGAATCAAGCAAGTAGTGAAAGTCAGCTGCAACATTTAGAAATTTCACACATACTAGTATTCATTGGCTTCAAGTGAGAAAAAATCTCACCTTATGAGCTATATCGCTGGTGCTATTCTGCATGGACTTTACCCATCATGCACTGTGCCCTAATAAATTTTCAGGTGGATGAAAGCAGTATAAATTACCAAGTTAATGTAGTGTCAATTGGTGCAACTTTCGTCTTATTATATATCCAGGCTTTTGAGTAAGGGTGTGACAAGATTGCATGGTGGCAAATTGAGCAAGGCTCGTGAATATAACAGTGGATACTCCAGATCAGAAATCCACTGGGAGACTGGGACCCAAGCACTCCACTTTGCTTGCAGGTAGTTCCACTCTGGTTTGATTGCGGTTAGCTTTCATTTCTTAGTTGCATAATTATGCAGAAATAGGTTCCAGTCTCCCAGCAGATTTTTGATTATGGACTGTCCATTCTAGTCATGAGCAAAGATTTAGGTTTAAAAAAGCCCATAATAAACGTGTCTGTGCATAATAAGCAGCTGCAAAGGGCTTATTATAGGTTACTGATAGTTACAAGAAGTAATAAATTGAATTTTCTTTGACAGATCGTCATGAGAGGCCTCAGTTGCGTGACGTGTTATCACCAGCAATAGCAAAGCCCCTGATAATCAGCATTGGATTAATGGTTTTCCAACAATTTTGTGGAATCCCTGCTGTGCTCTTTAATGCTGCACAAATCTTTGCAATCGCAGGCTTCACGCAAGGAAAGCTTGTCACCATAGCAGTAGGCGCAGTGCTGTTTGTCGGCTCAGCTCTAGCTTGTTTGCTCGCGGACAAAGCAGGGCGACGAATCCTCCTATGGACCACTGCACTTGGAATGTGTGTTTCTCTTTTGGCACTCGGCATTTATTTCGAAATCTACATCCCTCCAAAAGATAGCGGCTCAGCCAGTGACACTGTCTCCCTGTTGGGTTCCATAAGTCATTCCGTACCAGCCAAATCAATTTCCTGGCTGTCAATCTTGTGCCTTGTTTTGTTCAACCTCATATACGCCCTTGCATGGGGACCAGTTCCGTGGCTCGTGATGTCGGAAATACTTCCCCTGCGAGCACGTGGTCCAGCAAGCAGCTTTACAACAATGACACTCTGGACTCTGGCATTTATTGTTACCAATAGATACGAATCAATGGTGAATGCACTCACCATTCAAGGAGTGTACTGGTTTTATGCTGGATGTTGCTTTCTGGGATTCATTTTTGTATATCTTGTTGTACCAGAGACAAAGGGTAAAACCCTAGAGGAGATAGAAGCCCTGTTCGACAAGGATAGACAGGGCTATCATGAAATTGAATGAAAATTCTTCAAAAAAAGTTCTTTTAATATATTCACGATACAGAGTACAATTGAGTACAACTGAAACAATAACTGCATTTTGGTCTCCCAGTAACAGACACCTCTCCTAAGTGAACAGTTTTTCCAATTCCAAGGGTGTCCGCTTGTGGACTGTTCAACTGTACATTGCATGCATCTCTGGATATTTCCCAAAGCGTGACAGTGGTGAAGGTTCCTTATAGACTTTTTCATTGGCTAATGCTTATACCAACCTAAATTTTTTTTTCAACGAAAAGAGGTCTTTTCAGTGGGTGCATTTTCCCTCCTAGTACTTGCCTTGAAGTAACCTGTCACCAAAAATAAGCTATTCTTGGTTTTCATGTTACGTCATAAAATTCTGAAATCAAAATTCAATAGGCCTGCTAAACGTTAGATGTCAAGGTAAATTAAAAATATATCTTTTTGCAAATTTTCAGCTTGGTTGTGCCCTTCGTTTTAAAAACAGAGCATTTTGAATATTTGTGTTCTCCGCCGTATGCGATGTCAAGCTGAGTGCCGTGGCAAAGTTGCTTTGATTCAAAAAAAGGCCTTTCCTTTCCACAGGGTGTCCAGTGACATAGTTGCTCAAAAAAATAGGAAAATAGGAATTCTAGGATTGAAAAGATAGGAAAAAATAGGAAACTTTGTCTAAAAAATAGGAGAAAAATAGGAGAATCGATAGTACTTTGATGGACAAAGATAGCCTCCCTACACCCCCTCTGCTATCCCAATCCACCACTATAAAAGTTGAGACAAACCAAAGAGCTCAACAAGTTATCAAAGATCTCTACCAGGGGAAACACATAGATGAAATGGCTAATCAATGGCTTTGTGAAACACAAAACACGCCTCGCATTCCAGAATTCTACAGCCTCACCAAAATACACAAACTGACTCTAGTTGGTAGACGAATAACATCAGGGTGTGATGTCCCTACAGAGAAACCATCATCATTTGTTGATAAACTACTTCAGCATAAAGCACAACAACGGAAGTCATATCTCAAAGATACCACTGACTTAATTAATTGCATCGATAAAACGAAAGTCCCAACAGCCGCAATACTTGTTTCAATGGACAAAACGAGCCTCTATACAATTATCCCACAAGAGGGAATTCAGACAGTATGCAAAGCATACGTAACATCCTACAGGAATGAACCTCCTATCCCTACAGGACTACTTTAACAAGCGCTAAGACTATTTCTACAAGAAAACTTATTCCAGTTTGCTGGGAAAAACTGCCTACAAACACATGGTACAGCCATGTGCACAAAAGTGGCAGTCCCCTTTGCTAACATCTTCATAATATAATCAGAAAAAACATAATGCAGTTCATTGAACAAGTAAACAATCACCACCCCAAAAACAAATTTACAGCTGAAACTTCCTTCATAGAAATTACATTCCTGAATACCAAAATCTATAAGCCTACTCAGATGTTCCAATATACAAATTTTACTGAGTAATTTCTTCGATATTGATTTTGTTATAAAACTTAACGATAAAAAGTCACGACGTTTCGACCTCTCCGAGGTCATTTTCAAGTGCGAGTAAAAATATAAAAATTAGCATAAATATATCGAAATAGTAAAATCAGGCAAAAATGTCACGAACGCTGAAATGCGATAAAATATGTAAATATGTAAAAATAAGTGACAAAATATTAATGAAGTTAAAAGTTTAAAAAGACTAAAAATACTACGGAAACAATTGAAAACGATTAAAATAATTAAAACCGACCTAAACAAATAATTTTGCGCGGATGGAATCGCATTGTTTGTTTAGAGATGGTTTCAGTTCTTTGATAAAAACCATTTCAAAAATAAGACAATCAAACTTGCTCTGGCACTTTTTTAAAATTTTAAAAAACTGCGCAATGTCATCTGGGGCTATATCGTGTTGTTCCTTGAGGTGACTTCCAATGGCCGATCCCTTGTGTTCTTCAATCCGTTGGTGAAGATGTCGGCACGTATAGCCGACATACCCTGCATCACACAGGTTACACTGAAATTGTACACAACGCATTGCTGATTCACAAGGGGTGGCTTGTTTTCCCTCACTTTGATTTCATCCTTGATTTTCCGACTCGTGTACACGGGGCTGATGTCTACATTGATCTTCCGGCTGAGGCCTCCTAGTTGTTTGCGCACTGAAGTCGGCGTGGTAAAGCCAGTTCAATTCACACGAGACAGTGGTTGCCCAGCACGTGATGAGTTTCTGGTTATTAATGTAGTACATATCCTTGCAGTGATACCTGCTACATCGTGTTCAGCAGAACGCTGAACGATCATTCAGTGCGTTGCGCAGATTGAAAACTTACCTGTGCAACACCATGGGGCAACAACGTGTCAGTAATGTTCATCGCACTTATTAACATTGAACTCTGTAGTCAGCAATGACATGGATCGTATCATTGATATCTTTGGCCGTCGAAATGGCCGAGATAGCTATTTCTTTTAACGTGTTTTATCACTTTTATGAGCTCATATGATAGATTTATTTGTAAGAATATTGTCACTTCGTAAGTAGGCCTATGTTAGAGCATCGTATATGACCCTCGTTTCTTTCAACTTTTTCGTAAAAATTTGGGCAACTTGCGAGAATTTTTTGGGCAAATGGTTCACCGCCCCCCCCCCCCCCCCCCCCCCCTGGTAAAAAATTGCCCGTACGCCTATGTGTCTCAACTGAAAACTTTCTAAATTCTCTGCGAGTTTCATAGTACGTGTGAACTTATCGCAGCTGCTAACTTTATACCTTGGTTGTGGCCTGAGTCTTTCAAACCCCTCGTGTAAACTGTGATTTGTGTCTGACAAATCTCGATTTCGGATTGAGTTTGCCAATCCTGCGAGCGAATGAGAGCTGCTGGCAACACACTAACAAGAGAAATTTCCAGACCAATACGTACTATTCTTGTTTTTGATGATATCAATTGCGTAAGTTTCGGCTTCTAGACCTTGTGAAATCAATAAAGCTCGAAGGAAACTGCAGCAACCCAACTGCAATCAACATTTGCAAGCGTCGTTTGATGACTTGTAGCCTGTGTACAGCCGTCCCGCTCCCCTCAAAAAAATCGGGGAGCGGGACGGCTGAACATAGGCTAGGGGCGCGATCCATTCAACCAAATTTCCGGAAATTTCGGTTCGAAACTCAATGGAACGGTTCGGCTTAATTGGAAAAGTTCCGGAAAATGAGGTCCACCTTTCGAGGAGGACCACTTTTCTGGTCGGACCGGTCCGATCGGAAATTTGCCGTTCCATTGGACATTTCCACTCACTTTCGTTTCTCAAGCGTCTTATAAATTTCACCAAGACCTAAAAGACGGCGGCGACAGGCCTTTTCACCAGCGAAGCGCATGTTTCCTCGCTTCACACGTCGATCGTGAGAATTATTTCTAGAACTTTCCATGACATATTTCAATGTCAGCGCCGCGGACGATATGTTTCGTACAGTTCTTGGAAGAAAAGTTTCTCTTAATTGTTCCTGTCGGGTGCAACTTCACGTATTGTACAGGCAAATATCTTGAATCAGTTGAGCTAAAAATAGTCTGTAACCACGGGTAAATTAACTCTTCTCATGAAGCAACTAACAGGTAATTATTATCTTGTTGTTGTTCTGTAGGATTGAAATTGTCTGTTTGCTTGAAATGGCACCCGAGTAACAAACAAACAAGTCGCACGGCAAACCCGCCATTTTGACGTGACCAGTTCAGTCCAGTGGAAAATACCGTTCCTTTCCACACACGGAAATTTCGAAAACTCAAACCGGAATTTTTAGTTGAATGGATCGCGCCCTAGATGACTTGTTGTCATTTGTACACATGCTCACTCTTTGGTTTGTCATCATCACCCAATCATCGTTTATCTTGCGTCATCATTTACCAATCACCGTACAGAGAATTTTATCACACCTACCGATAACCACTTGCGGGCATTCTGCACAACTCCCGATACTATTTGCGCGCCCACTTTGGTCAAATCGAGATTTTTCCTGTGTATACTATATATATACTGTATATACGCGCGGACTACAATGATGCCTCCTCGGGTTTTGGCCTCTGGGCCAAAACCCTGCGGGGGCAAAAACAACGCAAAAAAAACTTTGATTTAGGGGTGGACCATTAGATTTTTGATGGGGGGGGGGGGGGGGGGGGGGGGGTTGTGCAAATCCCCAAAAAAATATCGAGCATGTGCTTCTGGTTTAAAAAAAATATCATGCAGAATTGTTAAGAAGGAAAAAAATATCGAGCAGCCGTAATCAGAGCGTGGCAAAGGATCTTTGTGTGAATGGAACTGTCCTGGTACTGGCCTTTAGAAAGGACCATTGACAACACCTGCTGGTTATGTCCCCTCCAGCTTCTAAGTCCACTCAAAATTCGTCTTAACTGGTAAAATCTACAGTGAAGTCCCAGGCTAGTGGAGATGCATTTCTTTGTGTATTGAATAAAGATGAAACTCTTTACTGCTTTGAATGAAAGATGTAAACTTTAAAAGGCATTGCGTGTAAAGGCGCGATTTTTGAGTGGCTGGTGACGGTCAAGTTAACTTCAAAATTTGTGTTTCAAATTTCCATTTAAAAAATATCGTGCAAGGACATGGAGATTAAAAAAAAACCCTGCATAGCTGGAAGAATAAAAAAAAAATAACTAGTAGCCTAAAAATCCTGCAACCCCCATCAAAAATCAAATGGTCCACCCCTTAAAAAAAACTGGACGTTGGTATGCTTCAACATACTTCAGAAGTGACGGAATCTGTCGAAAGAAACAGGGATCCCATACTCCTGCAGATTTTATATTACGAGTCAATAATTCAATGAGTCATGATTCGTGAGTCTATGAGTCAAATCTAAATAACAGTAGCCTTCTACGCAGGCGATCTTTTGGCTCGTCACGCGATCTTTTCTCCACAACGTTGGGGAGGAAAGATTGTGTGACGAGCTCAAAAAGCTTGTAAAGCTTGTAAAGCTTTTCCCGTGTTCTCATATATAGTCTTTCGAAGTGGTTTGCCGAATAAAATACGGTATACTGTCTCGGTTGAGTAGATTGTAAAGGCTGAATGTTCTTCAGAATCATGTTTCCCGCGTTCTTCAGAATCATGTTTCCCGAAGGCCATACGAGCATTTTCGAATCTGTGATGTCGGATTTCCGAAACTTGCCGAAGACATCCGAGGAAGATCCGTGATCTTTCAACTAAATATCGTCAAAGTTCGGATTATTTAGCGTCAGCAAACATGACGCCATCGTTACGTTATCTTTACATGCGAAAGATATCGTATCTTTTGTAGTTTTTCTGTAAATAGATCTAAAAAAGAACAACTTTCTGGTGGAAAATAGCAACTTTTGGCCAACTTTTCGACAAATTTTGAGCAACTTTTTGAGAAATGCCGAGCAACTTGTGAACAGCCTTACTTTTACCATCTTTATTATTTACTACAAGCCTTACTTTTTTACAAAGGACCAGAGAAACCAGAACTCATATAATCTCCAACCATGAGCCATAATGGTAGGAGACCGTAAGCGCGAGATCTGGCCTTGTCCCTATGATATGGGTCAAAATTTCTATTTTTAGAACAAATCGTGTCATCCCGCGAGGCGCGCGCGCGTCCTGCCGCGAGGATTTCGCGAGGACGTCGCGCGGAGAAATATAAACAAAATGGCGTCCAAAATGACCTCTGCAAGTGAAGTAAACACTGGCTTTCTTTCATCAGTTTCTACTCCTAATTTACGTCAAGGTCTCCTTTAGCACTTCTTTGAATGTAGCCATGAAAGTGAGGATGATTCAAGTGATTCGGATGTCTGCAGTAGTATTTTTTTCGGACAAATCCAGTCGCGAAGACCGGCAGCACTTTTCCACGGGTGGCGGGCGGCGGGTAACGGGTGGCGGGTAACGGGTGGCGGGTGGCGGGTAACTTGTGACAGTGAAAAAAAAAATCTCTATCAATCTATCTACAAATCTCTCTATCAACATTCTCTATCAATGCTTTTTTTTTTAATTTTTATTATTTTTCTCTTTTTTTTTCAGTTAATATCCCCGAGGATATTAACTGAAGGGGTAGAGGGACGTGGGTGATCATATTTCATCAGGTTGTAATAAGATCTGCTCGACGCTGTATATTCTCGTGCAAGTCGCGGCGGCAAGTCTGGAATGTTTGATGATGACTTTTCCACGGGCGGGTGGCGGGTGGCGGGTGGCGGGTGATATGAGACATAAAGAAGTTCAATTTAACAAAACGTCTGAGATATCTATTTTGTATATTGGCAAACGCTATGGACCGATCAAAAAGTATCACAATATCAACTAGCCGTGTCCTTTCAACAAAACGTCTGATATTACTACATCGATATTCACAACTTTCTTTTCAAGTGTTCCTTGATAATTAACAAAACTAACAGCTATTTCAATATAAGTTTAAAAATAAGACCCGAAAGGTAATGTGTTTAGATGAGAGGAACAGCACGTGCTGAATACTAAACGATATCACAAACGCGGATTTGCATGTTTTCAAAATTGTAAAAACCTCAAAGCCATGCGACATTCATGCAATGCTCACGTGCAGAAATACATCCTAGCTAGTGCATTTTCTACATAGCAAGAACACCACGCGTTCTTGCCTGTAACCTTTTACTGGAAAACGTATGACGAAATTGCTGTATGCATCGATAGGCAGGTTTCGCTATTTACCACTCGAATAAATTTTAATGTTACAATTTGGCCTTGAGGTCTTTAAATAAATCTATCTCTACTAAGTCACAATATGAAACATCCTACGAAGGTTTCTTGTTATCAAAAATATGCTGTGAAAATAAAGCAACCTTAACTTTAAATACAATATTGCCTTGCCTTGTTTCATGAAGTGAATCAATGACATGATAGAGAGATTTGTAGATAGATTGATAGAGATTTTTTTTTCACTGTCACAAGTTACCCGCCACCCGCCACCCGCCACCCGTGGAAAAGTGCTGCCGCGCGAAGACTCGTTAAACATGTCGTACGAGGAATCACACAGTAGCTCACAGTGGTCAAGACAATTTTCTAAACGTTTCACAGCGCAGCGATATGGGCAACCAAAGAATACAGAATGACAGCAAAAAAGGATGAAAACATATTTTTGCCGAAATACGATTGTATACGCCATTTCGACCTTTTCTTGATGCTTTGTTGTAAGTTACATGTGACTTTCATATCATATAAAATTACATATGGATGTCGGTCGTTTCGCATACAAGTCGATTCGCATACATCGAGGTCGTTTCGCATACAAGGTCTTGGTCGATTCGCATACATCGAAGTCGTTTCGCCGACACGATCTTGGTCGATTCGCATACATCGAAAAAGTGCAAAATACATTGAAAAAGTTCTCATAAACACTCTAACAAGATAGCAGAGATAACAGAGAAATTAACTTAACCTCAACCCGGCGATATGCGCGTGTTGTTATGTATCGTGCGTTATTTCTGTTCGGCACAGCGAACGCGTTGACAGCGCGTAGACTAAGTTCAAGTTTAACTTCCCATGCACAATATCTAGAAGAATTTTGTTATGTTGTTTAAATGCTTTTCGCGGTTTGATACTAAACCCGGCCAACAAAATATCCCACATAAAAAACTTGCAACTGCAGTGCCGCATATACCAGCTCTTAGCTTTACTTAGATGCTCAAGTTGTTGGTCAGTTGCTAGGATGAGAGGCCATAATTTTTGCTGCCGTTGCCGGCGCCAAGTGCTGGAGGGTGATTGTGGCCGTGTTTTCCCTGCTGGAACCCATCTCCTCGCTGTATCACCATGATGGCTTTACAATGATTCCTCGTTGGTCGCAAGGCAAGCCTTTGGATTATTTATACATGTAACTTCAAATGTTGTTTTTTTCCTTTGTTGGCATGATTTTAGTTATTGCTTGTAAAGACAAAGAGAAAAAAATCACACCTTCCTCGCGCGCGGCACGAATTAGCTGTTTCTGTAAAAAAAAAAGTCAAGTGTAGTGAATCAAAATTTGAAAACAAAGCAACAAAACATACTTACCTTGCGCGGGCCACTTATAAATATCTATTGCTAAGGCTGTCAAAAGCTAAAAGCTTTTAAGCTCAATTTCGCGGATTTCTTAAGAAAAAATACCTAAACAATTTCTCGCACTCAGTTCGCGTCGCTCGGAATTCAAAATCACCTCCCTCTTGTGCTCGGTTTTGAATCTCAAATTAAAGAAAGTACACTCTAATAAGTTCTTATAAGAACCTTTCTTATAAGAAGGTTAAGGTTGAGATAAACCAAAATTTTAAGAACGTAGTAAGAACAATCAGTTGATTAAAATAGTTTTTATTTTTGCTCAATTCTTATTTATAAGACTTACTAATAACTTCAACACTCGACAACACCATCGAAGTCCTCAGATGAAATCTTAAGTCTGGTGTATCATCGAGGTAGCTGACCAGTTATGGCACTATTTAGGCTTGCTGAAACTTGTTTTCGCTTTTTAAGAGTTGCTTGACCATTTTTTATCAACGCGAGCAATATTCCGAAAGAAAGTCGTGGCGCGCGTAGTTAGCCACCTTGAGTGATGTTCGCTATATATACACGACTGCGGCACTTCGGGTGCAAGTTTTTTATGTTAGATATTTTAGTATCAAACCGCAAAAAGCATTTAAACAACATAACAACACTTTTTCGATGTATGCGAATCAACCAAGACCTTGTATGCGAAACGACCTCGATGTATGCGAATCGACTTGTATGCGAAACGACTTGAGTAGTATAGTCGGAGCCAAACAAATACCACTTTGGGTAAGCCTAAATTTTTTACCTCTTTAGGCGACTAGTAGTCAGGGGGACCATAACCAAACCACGCTCACACAGCTCGCGCGGTCCGGTTATGGCCCCTGCCTATAGTCGCCTAAAGAGGTAAAAAATTTAGGCTTACCAAAGATAGTATTTGTTTGGCTCCGACTATACTACTTACGTTAAAAAAGAAACAGGGGCGCGGGGACAACCAGTTAGAGAATTGACACCATGCTGTATAAAAGGCAGAAATGGGAAGAGGCAGAAATCATATCATAGATCAAACCAGGACTAAACACAGAAGAAGAAAGACAAATTTTGAAGTATATCGGTCAACCACCAGCAAATATCAAGCAAAAAGCCAGCCAATATTATTGGTTGATAATGTCCTAGTGGCGCAAATGCAAAAAATGAGCCCACAAGATGTAATGAATCTTCTTTTACCAAGCAATTAGAGAAACACACCAACAAGTGTATAAACATGGGCACACTTGAACTAATACAAGCACTTCCGGCTGAACTTCGAGAAAAAATCTGTACGGAGTATATTATAATAAGACTCTGGCACCGAAAAATGCTTGGCTGGGACGATGTCAGAAAAGAAATCTCTAAAGGATATATTAAAATGAAGCTCAAACAGCGAAAAACTCTTGGCTGGGGCGAAGTTCATGCCGCAATCAAGGAAGCTCCAGTTTGCGTTCGCAATAAACAAATTGTAAGGGTCTTGTTCTGTTATAAATGTGACAGAAGCAGATGCCGGCTGAATAATCTTTGTAATCTATGTCACAGAAATGGATTCAGACACTATCTCGGCTATCCAATTTATGATGAAGATGATTATGATGAGTGTTTCAAGAAATCTTTCTATGCGGAGCCGTTGCGTGACCTTTTTCTCAGAAAGACCGGAAACTAATATTTTTATTTCCCAGACCCCTTGGACGAGCACAGCACAAAACATGGCGGTCGCCTAACGATTTAGTGTTTGGGCCGAAAAAAGACGAAACAGAACAGACATTACGAAAAAAATACGCTCAGTTAACGCGCTGTAAGTTTTTGTGCCCCCACAGAAGCTGGCGAAGTGAGGCGACGAGAAGAAATCGAGAAATAACAGGATTTGATCACAGAAATTTTATCGAACTTTCCAGAACATGGACTCGATAGAACCTGTTTACTTTTTTTGTGCCTCTTGCATAGCCTCTACGAATTGATATGTTATCTGTCTGACTTCGTTCTGCCAAACGGGAGTAGAAAGTTCGTTTAAAATAAAGCAAATCGCGTGGAAAAGGACAAGCATTTTGGCCTCTTGGCTATATTATATTTACAAATCTTACCAAGTCTTTAATTATACAGCCCAAAAGCGCATGCGTACGAGCTCAAATAGGTGAAGAACAGAGAAAGTGGCACCACAAGGGTCAGAAATTTTAAACTGAAACAAATAAATAGAAATTTTGACCATAGACTAGCTAGTTCACAAATTCTGGTGAAGCCAAGAGAGGTGTGGTTGGCCCCCACTGAATCTTGCTATAATGGCTTGTGCAGATGGTGAGTTACGGGGTATAGGGGAACTCCTTTCAGTGGGAGATGCCCCTTGGGTGAGCCCGCTCCGGCCCTACTGATAACGTGGGGGTGCTCAAAGATCCCTCGGGATTTCAAACCTCGTACCCAGAGGTAAAATGGGGGGGACAGCCGCCTTGTCAGCGGCGGGGAAAAGACCTAGCCGGGGCTAGGCAAAGAACAGCCAACGAGCACCCCCCGACCAGGGTTTTGCCCTTTTGTTTGACCTGTCACGCAACGTCACGCGTGACTGTAACACAACAGAGTCACACAACATCACGAAACGTCACGCGTGAAGGTAACGCTCTTGTAACGCAGTATAGAAAAAAGACTTAGAGAAAATTATTTGAAAGACTTAGAGAAAAAGACTTAGAGAAAATTTTTGAAAGACTTAGAGAAAATTTTGAAAGACTTAGAGAAAAAGACTTAGAGATTTTTTTTTTGAAAGACCCCCGCAAACTTACTACCTTGAAAAAGAATAATCGTCTATTAAAATTAAACTTACTAATACATGTTTTGTATTTGGTAGGTAATGGGAGTCTAAAGGATCGACAACTTCCCTAGTTAAATCAAGTGTAAAATATTCTCCCTGGTTTATTTTAATACTCCGATTGCCGCTTAAACGGGGCTCTACATATTGGTATTGAAAGTCATAGGTACTACGTGTACTTTTAAATATTTTACTGTATAATGAATAAGTATCGTCAGTTTTTCTAAAACTAAAACCTATTTTTTCATAATTTTGAGCTGAACCTTTATCTAAAATTAAAACAGAGACAGCATCAATGATGCAATTAAATGGCGCCATTACACGCTTGTCATTACCGAATTGAACATAAGTTCTTAAGCCATCATCATCATTTACATCTGGTTTCCATTCTCCAGTTATTATTATTTTAGGCCGGAAATTTTTTAACGCATAACCGTTTAGATCTAAATCTTTTTGTAATTTGATTGTATCGTTGACTATTGTGTAGCCAGGAGGATCATAATTTTTTATTTTAAAATAGTTCATATCTAAATTTGTTTGTAGAGTAAAATCACCGGAGGAATCGAGAAAGAAAACATCATCGTAAATAATTCCGTCTATATCTGATTGATACCCCTTAACACCGTAAATGATTAAAGCGGCCTTTTCACTAGGTGCTGAACCATCATAACCCGGATTTAAAATATCAAAATAGATAGTGTCGTCATTCTTATCTTTTAATTTGTAAGTATTAAAAATGATCCTTATATACGGGGGTCATGGGTGGCAAAGCGTTTGGTGTGGTAGGTAATAGTACTGGAGGCCAACTTGTTTAAAGGGTTAAGAAACCAGTTTTGGTCGTTTTTGTTTTTAGGGTAAAAGAACTCAACACATATAGTGTACTCTCCTTCTTTTAGAGGTGTTTTATTCAACGCCAAACGCGAGTTGAAAGAATTGTCACTTGTTTTTATAATGTTAAAAGTGTAAGCCTTTTTATTGACACTGTGAAGGTTGGATGTAAAGTCTTTAACTGTAACAGAAGAAATATTGTTTACAGCTGAAACACCAACCCTTTGGGTTAAAAAACCTAAGTCATTCTTTTTATGGGCGTGCCCAGTTGTAATTGCAGAGGAGCCCACATATTTTTTCATTGAAGTAAGATTTACAGCATCTTGATCGCCGACAGGATTTGCGAGCTGTTTGATTGCATGGTCGTTCATGACAATGTCACCAGTAACGCTAGCTGATGACATATCCCCACTATCACCCTTTTCCCCTTTTTCACCTTTATCCCCCATAGCTCCTTTTGTGCCCGCAGGTCCAGTTGCTCCAGTAGGCCCCGTGGGTCCTGTAGCTCCGGTTGGTCCTGTAGGTCCCGTTGCTCCCGCAGGGCCAGCAGGTCCGGTCGGTCCTTGTGAGCCCGTTTCACCCTTTAATCCTTTTTCCCCAACATTGCCTTTATCTCCTTTAGGGCCTTGCGGGCCAGTATTGCCCTTATCACCTTTTTCACCTTTAGGGCCAGCGGGTCCAGTTGCGCCAGTTGGACCAGCAGGGCCGGCAGGGCCGGTTTGCCCTCGGATTGAAGTAGACTCTTCATGTGTTTGAGTTGCACCCGTCGCACCGTTAAGATACCCCATCTCTATATATTTTCATCAAAATTTTTGAGTGTGGTTTTTTTTGGTTTGTCGTAGTATAAAAAAGAATATTTAGCATCGGTAGCCCTTTCAAGCAGCTCTCTGTCAATTCCCAATTCATCAGCAATACGGTTATTTTCTCTGGGAAGAAAGTTGAAAACGCAAAAGTGGGTGCAATTATCACGGATGTTTTTGGGGGTCTTGAAGTAGCTTTGAGAAAGATAAATGACGCTGCAATTGCGCTGCCGCCCATTCATAAAATAATCGATAATGTCGTTTTGGTTTTTTTCACAAACCATATCATCAAAGATTACAATTTTTTGGTTGTCAGTGGGCAGCATCTCAAGAGGAATAACATCGTTGGCGCCTTCAATAACATTATACCCAGCCGCAGGATTGACTCTTTTATCGAAATCATCAATCATATATTGGTACTTGTCTTGATGCAGGTTCTTTGTGCAAAGGTAAATTTTGTCGTAGACCAACAGCCTGTAAAGCATATGCATGAGAATATTTGTCTTACCAGAGTTGCTTGGCCCGCAAATAAGCATCCGAAAGGTATTTGCTGGCATACAAGGGTGCCCTTGCTTGTAATTACTTTTTGTAGTCAAACTGGGGTCGTAATTGGGAATTTTCATTTTTTTCTGTTATATATACGGCAAAAATATGTCCATGAAGAAGTGGCAAAAACTTGTCGGTGAAAAGGCTGAAGTTGAGCAGCAGAACGACAGCATTCTCGCGGCAATAAAAAATAACAAAATAGATAAAGAGTTTGGCCAGCTATCAGGTGAGGATTTGTTCAAACCTATCACATCGCGGCTTGACAAACTCCAAGTAGGGGCGGCCCCAAAAGAAGAGGAAGAGGTTCCAGACTATGGTATGGATGAGTTTGATTTAAATAACCCCTTTGACGAAGATTTTAACCCGGATGCAGAAACTCCACCACCATCACCATCACCAACACCATCACCATCACCAATATCAACACCACCACCATCACCAACATCAACACCGTTGCCGCCTTTAGCTGAAGAGGAAGAAACGGAATTAATGGAAGAAAGTGGGGATACCCCACACCCCAGCGGGATAAAACCCAAAGAAAGTAAATGGGGCCCACCACAAGAACCGGGTATCAAGGGATCAGAGTCGGTTGACCTGCAGACACTGAGCAGCATGTTAACAAAAAATAAAGACAATCCTGACTATGTTGTAAAAAGCAAAAAATCAAAATTCTACGGCTACACATTGGCAGATATAAAAGAGGCAAGAGATGAAATACTTGACAGGAGAAAAGGGAATAAAAAGCCCAGTGATGTAACACCTCAGGAGTGGGAAATGGAAGGAAGCGGAAGTGTAGATCCAAACGCTTTGGTTGAAAGGCTACACTTAAGCTTGGCGTCTATACAGGCGGGCAACACTTCACTGAAGCTGAAAAAACAGGTCCAGCAGATGTTAGGGTTGCTGGTAAAGCTAAAGGAAATAACACAAAAAGAAGCCCACAAAATATTGAGTAATAATATATAAGCAACATGTCAACCCATTTTCATTTCAACCTGTTGCTTGACTCGCAGCTGGCCAAACAAAACAACGCCAACAGCAAGTCACATGACTTTACAATTAACTTTGACCCACCAATCGCTTTAGATCCCTTCAAAAAGTACAAGGCGGCGTTAAATGAGCTGGTATCCATGTCTTATTCGTGGTACAACATCGCGAAACGGTACAACAACAACGAATTCAAATGGCGGAAAAAAACAGAGAACTGGAAAACCGTGACAATTCCGGATGGAATGTATGATTACAAAGGTCTCAACACCACCATCCAGTCGCTTATCGGAAGAGTGGATCCCAAGGATGAAAAATCCGAGTTTATTGTCCAGCTGTATTTTCACAGCACAACGTATCGGGCGGTCATTCTGTTGCAGGACGGCTACGAGCTTGACCTAAGTGGAGGTGAATTCGCCGCGTTGCTGGGTTTTGACAAGAAAACAATAGACGGAGCGAACAACAGGAGCGACCGCGTGCCAAATATAACAAGAGGCGTCGACTGGATCTACATCCATTGTGACCTCATTACAAGGGCAGTGGACAACATCGGGGGTGACGTTATGTTCTCCTTTTCAACCGCTGAACTCTCAGTCAGCTACCCCTTTTCAAAAGAGCCCCGCCGCCTCCTGTGGCACCCGGTGAACAAAAACAGAATCAATACGATAAATATCAAAATCACAGACGGACGCAACAACATTATAGATCTGAATGACCAAGACGTGGCTTTAAGTATCATCATTGAAGAAGAAAAAGAAAAATAATTTACACATAAGTATAATAATGAATCATCCGAGCGAGTGGGCGAGATATTATGACGCGCCAAACGGAACATATAGATACAAACACAAAGGTACGGGGGTTGTTAGAGACACCCTGATGAATATAGGAAAGCGGTTCAAAAAGAAGGTCACCCGTCAGACGTTGGAGAAGGCTGTAAATGAAGCCTCGAAGCAAATGCTGAAAAAAGCTGCAGAAAAAGCAGAAGAAAAAGCGGCTGACAAGATACAAGCGGTTTTGCGAAGTGGGGATACCCCACGCCCCCAGGGTAAAAAGACTCCAACTGTAAAACCTAAGGGTAAAAAGACCCCCCAGAGTACACTTAGTACAGAGTCGAAACAAAAACTGAAGAAGATGCTAAACCCTGGGGTGTTGAGCGGGGATTCGCGGAAAAAGTTGCAATAGATTTTAAACGCGGGTCGGGCTGCAAAGTTGAAAGTAAACCAATTGATAGCAGAAAATTAAAATAATTTTTTTAAAAGATATATAGGACGCAAGATGTTCAGAAGCCACAGGCATTTGGAAAAAACAGATTATGTTCGTATCGGGTTAGACAAACCGATCGCTATCCCGGGAAACGATCAGCACCAGGTAAAAACAAACTATAAATTCACACTCACCGACCGAGACAACTGGTATGACTGGTATAACGCCTACTTCCGGGCTGATTTCACTTTCGAGGCAACCGCAGATGGCGCGGCAGTTACGGCGGACGCTAGGTCAGCGCCCATTAACGGCTCATTTTCGCTGATAAACAAACTTGTGGTAAAATCGTCGGGCAAACCCATTTACAACGTAGACGGCATTCACAAGTTAATATTCATAAAGAACTTGTTGGATTTTTCTGATGACTTTGCGAGGAGCGCAGCGAAAGATCAGTTTTGGTATCTGGACACGGATAATACCAACGTCACATCCGATGCGGCCACCAACCTAGGAATCAGACAAAGAGGCTTGCTTGCCCACGCCGGCCTCACGGTTGAAACCCTCATACCGCTTAACAGGTACTCATTCTTCGAAGAGCTGAGTGACAAGCTTCTTCCCCCCATGCAGATGGAGTTCGAAATTGAGCTACAATCGGATGCAGAGCTGATTTGGCAAAACGATGGCACCAATCGTAGGGTAGTGGTGAGAAACTTCGAGCTGTGGGTTCCAATGCTGCGTTTCACCAGCGAAGGGCAGAAGCTCGCAAACGAAAACTTTTTGAAACCTCAGAAATGGACGTACCTAAATGAAATGATCCAGCCCAGCAGCAGCCGGCGTGACGTTTCCGGCAGGTGGCAGATAAATCCCGGCGTAAAAGACGCAAAGCATGTTTTCATTTTCATACAACAGTCAAGGAAGAAGGACGCCTTGACTCAAAACCCCTACTTCTTTGACACCTTTGACATTGACGGAGACAATTCAGCCAAGCTAGCGACCTGCCGGCTACAGTACGGCTCTTCACAGTTCTATCCGGAGCTGGAGTACGACGAAAACTTCAAACTGCGCATTCTTAATGACTTAAAGAACTACCGGTACCGCAAAAACGACTACAACACCGGTGTTCAGCTTCAGCCCAACAACTTCGGGACGCTATACCCAGTACTCTATTTCGACCTACGTGAAAACAAGGATAACAAGACCAACGACTCGAAGCAGATGGTTTTCCACTACAAGCTCAACGAGGCGCCCAACGCGCAAGACTACACCATTTATGCAGGAATTTTGTACGAGTCCGAACTTGTTCTCAGGCAGGTGGGTAATGAGCTGGTGATGGTTTAAAAGTGGGGTATCAGCAACTCAGTCACTCGGCAACAAAGTTGCCAATTCCACACCCCAAAGAGAAATAATTTTTGTATGAAATATAAGAGATGACGACTTACTATCCGCACAAGATTTCACTTTCAGACGGGCAGAAGGTAAGCCTCGCGCGGGCCTTTGGGTCAGGAGAAGCAGTTACGCTCAGATTTAAAAACGAGGCTATAACCGGCGGTAGCGACACTTTGCACTTGACCGCCAGGCAGATCAAAAAAATAGAGCGCGCTATCAAAAACAAAACGGGCGTGGACATAGACATGAGCAAGACACAAATCAGACATGTGCGCAAGCTGGCGAGTGGGGCCGGCATGCGGGTAAAACCCCCAACAGGAGGAAAGGGTATGCGCATCAACCCTCCACCATATATGCGCCCGCCACCATTTATAGGTTCTTGGGGTGACCAAAAAAAAGCCCGCCTTCGTTGATGTCCCCTTAACTGATTATGACTTGCAGCGATGGTGCCAATACTTGAAAATCCCCATCAAAGGTATATTTGCGAGAGACGAGATCCACGTGAAAAACCACTCCCCTTGTATAATCAACATGGATGATCTTGGAGGGCCAGGCACCCATTGGGTTTGCTGTTGGGGCGGGCGCGAATACTTTGACTCTTTCGGTTTACCTCCGCCCGCGGAATGGGAAATTGAGTTGATTCTCGAGGGTAGCAAAACCTTTCTACGAAATGACAACCAGCTTCAGTGGGAATCCAGTGTGCGCTGCGGCTACTACTGTCTGCTTTTTCTGAACGAACGTAACAAAGGCCGGTCGTTTCGAGATATTTTGAGCATGTTTTCTGAAAATACACGCGCCAACGAGGCTGTGGTGAAGGGTTATTTTACACATAATGTATAAGTGGGGTATCAGCAACTGAGTTGCTCCCCACACCCAGTGAATTTTTGCTAGTTATATAGGATGGATGTTTACTGTGTGAAAGAAAAGCGCTTCACACCTAATGTGGTGGGAAGTGAAACATTTGCAACCGCAAAAAACGGCAGAAGACTGCTTAAAGTAAAATGCGCCAGCTGCGGCATTACCAAGACAAGATTTGTCTCTGCAGTGGGGTCAACCCCACACCCCAGGGGAGGTAATATTTTGGAACCAATATTTAAGTGGACCAGAAGTGGTTTACCCAAAAAGAAGAGAGAAGAACTTGCACGCGCTGAAAAAAGAATGTTTGGAGGTGGAGTTTTTGATACAGTTGGAAATACAGCAGCTGAAGCTTTCTTTGAGTATGGAGTTCCTTATTTAGCAAAGCAAGGTGTGAAACAAGGAAGATACTTTGCAAGCGAGTTTCTGAGACAACCAGAGTATCAGAAGAAGTTAGCCAATAAAGCCAAACCAATCGCGAGAAAAGCTGTTAATTACACAATTGATGCTTTGTCTGGGGATTTGTTGACTAAAGCCTCAAACAGATTAAGACCAAAAGATATGATGAAAGGCGGGTGTCACACAGCGGCCTGAGAATTTTCTTTAATTATATAAGATGGAGGTATACTGCGTGAAGGAAAAGCGTTTCACCCCCAACGTACCGGGAAGCGAAAAAAACACTACCACAAAAAATGGTAGAAGAATGTTAAAAGTAAAATGCGCAAGTTGTGGCATTACCAAGACACGTTTTATATCAGCTCGAAGTGGTGGTAATTATGATATGAGAATTTATGCGGGTAATCGAGTAGATGACCCAACAAACCCCCTTTATGAACGACCCCGCGGTGGGGCTTTTGATTTGCATAAAGCTATTGGTAAGCTGCCTAAGCCAAAAAAGGGGTGGACGCTTCCGGGCCACAAGTATACAGGGCCGTACAATCCTCTTGAAAAACAGCTTTCTTACGACCCCAAGACGGGAAAGATCTTGAAGATATACCAGCAGCCCACAGGCGCCACGGACGCAGTTTCAATGCAGCATGACGTTGATTACGCCGTCTGTGCGGGCAAGAAAAATGAGAAAGGCTGCAAACATGACGCAGACAAAAAAATGGTGAAGGCGCTTGACGCTATTCCCAAAAACAAACGGCAATGGGGTCACGCCGCGGCGCGCAACGCAATCAGCTCGAAGCAAAAAGTGGGTTTGGGTGTCGGTGAAACGATCAATAAAAAGATCGGCGAAAAAATTCCAGGCTTTCAACCGGCTCAAGATGTGGCTGCTGCAATCATGGCTGTCACAGGTGGTGATAAGGATTTGTTTAAAAAGTATTGGAGTGGTGACATCGCAAAAGGTGCCTTTAACACGAAAACCGGTCTGTTCAGCAAAAAGTTTTGGACACACCCTAAAAATACAACTGGGCCATGTAATCGGATTGTATATAAAAATGGAAAATGGCATAACCAATATTGCGATTAGATTACACATTTTTTAAAAACATATATAGGAAATGGATTCTACATCAAAATACCGGCTGGCTGAAATAGAAAAGATGAAGAAAAATCTTGAAAACCAGTTGGCGCATTACTACCAAACCACAGCCAAGTTTAGACGGTGGGACACGCGTTGTCAAACAGTAAGCGGGTTAACAGGCGGAGTTGCTGCCATTCTTACAGGCTCTGGGCTGGGCGCTTCACTTTCTGCGGTTGGCATTGTTGTTGGTGGGCCTTTAATCGCAACTGGCCTCTTGTTTTCATTGGTGTCAACCTCCTGCATGGGCCCCATCAAATTTTTCCGACGTAAAGCGAAAAAACACAAAAAAATGCAGACTTTGGCTGAAGCTACGCTGAGCTCAATCAACACTCTCATATCAACCGCTCTTGACGATGGTGAAATCTCTGACGGCGAATATCAAAATATTGAGAAAAAGTACAACACCTTTACTACTAAAAAAACAAAACTGCAGTTTTCAAACCACACTGACAGTGGAGACACCTCTCAGAACATCAAAGACAACTTCTGTTTGCCTCCAACCACCATTCGTTGAAACTTTTTTCGGCTTTATTTCTGGTTTGTACCATCTTCGGCAATCTTTTCGTGAGCTTTCCCAGTATTGCCTTTTTCGCCGGCCAATCTCTTGTTGAGACCTTTTGAAAATAGTTGTATAAAAAACAAACGTAGTTACATGGCCTGAGATTTACCTGCTTGAATTGGTGAACGATATTACCCAAAAAGGTCAGCCCCATTTCGTCACCGACCTGTTCTAAAGAAATGCCGGTTTTTTTAAATACTGCAATTAAATACCATAATTTTGGGTTGGGAGGGTGGCTCATCTCTTCGGGCTCAGGGTAGAATTCCCCCTCGTAACGATCGTCAAGATCTTTTTCGGGCTTGATTTCTTTTATTTTCGCTTCCTGCTGTTTTATCAACATTTCTTTTAGCTGTTCTCTGTGGGGGTATCCCGCACCCCTTAGGTAAGGTTTTGTAGCCATGTATATATGCCCGCGCATAATTATTTAAATGGACAGAAAATTGGCGCGGCGTTACTACAGTTCGCAGGGTTACTGGAAAGGCATTTCTGCCATTAAAAACTTAGCGGTCGCTGCAAAGGTTCCTGAAGTTGTTGCCAAAGAATGGTTGTTCAAACAAGCGCTCTGGCAGATTTACCTCCCCGCACCGCGCTACATTCCTCGCCTAAAATTCGACGTGCCTACGCCCAACAAAGTGCATCAGGCAGATCTTCTTTTTCTGCCACATGACAAAGTGGGCCGTAGCACTTACAAATACGCGCTTACCGTTGTTGATGTTGCCAGCAGATTCAAAGAAGCTCAGCCTTTAACTTCTAAAAACTCTGATGAGGTTGCCAAAGCTTTTAAGACAATTTATACACGTGGACCTTTGAAATGGCCTGAACTGTTGCAGGTTGATCCTGGGCGTGAATTTATGGGCGCTGTTACAAAAGAAATGGAAAATCACAAAACTTCTATCAGACGCGGCCACCCTGAAATTCATAGAGACCAAGCTATTGTTGAACGTTTCAATCGTACCTTGGCTGAGCGTTTGTTTGGCCACCAGTACGCAGTTGAAATGCGTTCGCCTGAGGGTCAGCGGTCTACTGTGTGGGTAAAAAGGCTCCCCAAAGTTGTTTCTGCTCTGAACAACCAAGTCACTCGATTGATTGGTATGAAACCTGCTGCCGCAATCAAGAAAAAAAATGTTTATGCGGAGCCATCAACTAAATATTTGAGACCCGTTGGAGAAAATGAAAAAAGGCTCCCCTCCATAGTTTTGGTTCGATATTTGTATCAACCTGGTGAGCTTGAAGGCGGGGCGAAAAGAGCCACCGATCCAATCTGGTCTTTGAAAGTCTTTAACCTTGAACGATCTTTTACCAAACCGAATCAACCTGTTCTCTACTATTTGCGCGACGGACCAAAGCGTGGTTTTGTACGTGAAGAACTGCTTGTGGTACCTCCGGATACAGAATTACCTCCAGCTGTGGGTTAGCAACTCAGTTGCTGTTCCGGAGTTGACAACAAAGTTGCCGTCTGCGGGTATGGGATGTATTGTCTCAGGCTCTGCACCTTTAGCTTGCTGAAATACCACACTTTTTTTCGGATTTGTAAGTTTACCGCCTCCCACCCCCGCCGCTCCCGGTGTTTTAGTTTCATTTTGATGTATTCTCCCATAACCCGCTCTCTGTGCTTTTCGGGAAGGTTTTGAATTTTTTCCACCATATTCTCTCCCGCTATACTCAGTCCTGCCATATTATATTCAGTCCCCCATTTTTTGTTTAATATGGTATTCAATAGGTTCTGTGTGAATTCCGTCTGGCAGGACCCATCGTTTGTCATAATATGCACTCAACCCCAGCTTCTCCTGTTCGTAAGTTACCATTTTTCCATCCCGCATCCGAAACCCTCTGTTTGTTGCCATATCCTTATTTCCTTCTAACGCTGCCTTGAAACGATGCCAGTTTATTTCGTTTTGGTTCTTAGACATACCTTTTGCGCTTAACTTCTTTTTATCTCCCCGGTCATCAATGTAATAGCATTTTGAGCAGAGGGCTATCATCCGCCCCCCCTCACATTCCAGCTTAAACAGACCCGGCGTTCTACTGCTCACCTTGTCCCATGCCAGCCAATTCTTTTTTTGTTTTTCGAATTCTGCTTTCATCTCTGGTCGCACAATGTCCTCGAGTTTCTTACCTGAGATTGCTAAGTAGTTGCTGTCCGTGTCCATCTGTATCAGCTCAAAATCTTTTCTGTCAAAGTACCTGTCAAGGAAGTCGTAATAGAATTCCAACATCCTCAGCTTTGCCAGCTGATAGACTGCGATTCCAATCTGAAACGGTCTTCTGATTGTGACCCGTGGCTTCCGACTTTCTAACTCATACGCCTCTCCAATCTCATCAAGATCTGAGAAATATGCGCTTCGCAGGGCTCTGTCAACTACCTTTTCGTCTTTGGTGTATATGACGTTTGTTTGCCGTTCTAAGGCTTCGATCAGCTTTCCGTAGCCGCTGTTTCCTAGCAGTTTGAATATATCTCCCAGCAGCGCTTTGTCCTTTTCTTTATCTCCTGTCCGGCGTGCCTCCGTCACCTGTTCCACAAACCAGGGGAAGATCTTTTTCGGTTTGTAGTCAATTGTACGATAAACCCTTTTGATAACTGCCCCGTGATTCACATACCAGAGTAGTAGAGGGGCGTACACAAGAATTTTCTGTGCTGTCAACGTTCCCATGAGTTTCTTGTCTTCTCCTCGTTTTCTTCCTGTATCGCGCAAGTATTTGAGCATATGCTCGGGCACAACTTTGGCTGGCACCGCTTTGTTGTGAAAGAACGGACACATTTCCTCGAACTTTTGGTGCAAGTGCTTCGGAATCTCAATGTCTATTTCAGCAAATCCGAACCAGCTTCCTTCTTTGAGCCTGTGCGTTAGTACTGGTGCGCCGTCTGTTTGGTACTCACCTGTGTAGTGTACAACCCTTTCTTTTCCACAAGGCATTTCTCTTAACATTGTTGAGAGATACAAGGCGTTGGCGTCATATCCGAGGATGTTTTGACAAAGTTTTGAATCAGCAACTTGATGCGATCTTATTCTTGTTTTTCCCACTTCGTGGTATCTTGTGAAAACGAGGCTTGGACCTCCGACAACAGCTTCTTTCAACATATCGTAAGCTTCTTTGCTTGGGCTGTAAAGCTCTGCGTTACGTTCAATAGCTCCCCTTAAAAGGTAATGTAAGCTCACGCCTGGAATGCTGACTGCGTCTTTCATTATATCGATTCCCTTCTCTGTGTAAAAGTTTCTCATCTTTTCAAGAGCCTCAAGTCCGGGGGCGACATCGAGATTATTGTAGTAACGCACCCAGTCTTTGAAGGTTTTCATTCCCTTTTCTCGGAACAACTGTTTGCAAGCTTTCCATTCTGACAGTTTTAGTGCGAATTCATTTTTCAACTTTGAAAACCAATGTGGGTAATCCGGCAATCCTGGGTAATCCAGCTTTTCTAGTCTGTCAAACCACTCGTATGGGAGCCGGGATTTTACTGTTTTACAATCGTAGGCTTTTATCCATTTATCGTAGGTGGTTCCCGGCCCGAGGTAGTTCATTATGTCAAGAAAACGAAAGCCAGAAGTGAGTATGAACATGATTTTGTTACTGTTCTTCGCCACTCTGACTTTGCTGGCTGTGCCGGCGAGTTTTTCTGCGAAGTACTTTCTGATCAGATTCAGATCGTAAGTCCCTGAGTTGAAGCCCAGTACTGGGACCTGATCACACCATTCTTCTATTTTTTTCCTCTGATCTTTTGGTATCAGGTTTACATCTGCTGGCATAAATTCATCTCTTACTTTTTTTCTTATGTTTTTTCCGCGTCTTTCCAACTCTTCCACGAACTTGCGGACCAGCTCTGCTGGATCTTTTTCACAGATATGGGTTGGCTCTCTTTCAAAAGTGTCGCCGATGCTCACTGAGATTGGGACGTGTGCGTTCTCGATTGTGAGTGAGTCTGTCGGCTCCTTCCGCTGATTGTTGTCTCCGTATGCCTCAAAATCATACAAAATAGCGTGCGGGTAACTTTTTGTTTTTGCTTCTGGTAGTTGTTCGACATATTTGTCCCCGACTTCACATGCCCAACACTCAATCACTCTGTAACCAGCTTTTCTGAGATAAGCTGTTCTCCTCATTGTTGCTTGAAAGAGATCTTCTCTTGATCTGTCGCCACGTTCAATTATTTTGTTACGATCGCGGTAACATTTTGGACATCCGTGCCAGTAGCATCCGTGATACTGTAACACCAGCTTTTTCTCATGGTTGTAGCCATCAACTGGTCTTTTCTCAATCCAACGCTCTCCTCCGTGTCCTGACATTGCGTGGCGAATGGGGATTTTCCAATGCTTTGCTACATACTCAAGCCACTGAATTGATTCTTTTGAGGCTTTATGTTTCGGATAAAATGCTTTCTCATAAGCTGTCTGTGGCGCCTCGACCTTTTCACCTGGGCAATCAATTACAGTTTTACCTTGGGCGCATCTTTCTGTATGACGCTGAAGATTAGAAGCCTTTGTGAATCTTGCGTTGCAGTGGATGCATGCATAAGTTTTCGCTAACTTCGTAATGTCCTTTATTAAGAATGCGTGCTTTCCAAAAATTCCTATTGTCATAACGTTTTTAAACTGGGGTGCAGGATTTCTTGTCAGGTGCCATACCACTTCTTTTTCATCTATACGCTCTGGTACATATACCCTGATTCCCAGCCAACCTGAGAAAGCAGTGCCCTTGTTCAGATGCATTTCTACCTTTTCCAATTCATCTAGTGATGTTTTTACGCAGTTCGTCGGTGTATCGCGGAGTTTGAAAAAACTCTTAGCTAGACCTTGTGCCGCTTTTGTACTTCGATCTGGTCTAGCCCCTTTGTGTACAGCAATACAACGCCATAGACACATGTTATCTCTATAGGTATCCAGTGCCACCATTGAACGACTATGTGCAAGGTTGCGCAGCCAGTTTGGTAAGGGTCCTGTTCCCAGGAGTGGTTGATGGTCAAGCACAACCTTTACATCAGCATTAAAATGACCCTCAAAGATCCACTTTGTGTTTGGTCTTTCGATACTATCTGCGTCCAGACGTTTTGCCTCCATATTAATTAACCAATTCTCCGCTTCTGCATATGTATTCACCCAAGGGGAGCCTTTATTTTGGTAGTAGAAAATTATGGTACCGTCTTCAATGTTACGTAACATATATGAATAAGTGTGTCTCATGTAAAATGCTGTCCTCACGTTCTCTCTTATTTTTTCCATAAATTTTGGTGTGAGGTCTTTATTTAGATCTTTTATAATGCGCCATCTCTTGAACCGCCTCCCGTGGCTCTCTTCACCCTCGAATTTTGCGACTTCGTACAGGTTTAGAATCTCATTCTGGTAGTCTGTCACATTTCTTACGTTATTCGGTTGAATGGGGTCGAATTGTCGCAGAAGAGACTGTTGTTTTCTGCCCCTTTTTCTTGGCTGTGCAGTTGGCTGGTAAGGTTTTGGTTGTAAAGGCTGTAATGGTGGTAATGGTGGTATAAACCGCTCCTGTCTGGTTTCTGAGAGTGGCTCGACTAGCACATTCTTTATTATCTTTTTCACAGCGGGTACGTTTTCTGAAAGAAGTTGCGATAAATGCCGCAGTTCTGCGGGGTCTATTTTTGCAAGTTCTTGTTCGAGAGATACGAGGTCTACATTTTCTAATTCAAAGTCTATTTTGTCCATCGTATATTATGTAGAAAAAAATATTTTTAATTAATTAATTAATTGTTGTTAACTTAATGTTGTATTTCTCTAATTAAAAACTTTTATACAGCATGGTGTCAATTCTCTAACTGGTTGTCCCCGCGCCCCTGTTTCTTTTTTAACGTAAGTAGTATAGTCGGAGCCAAACAAATACTATCTTTGGTAAGCCTAAATTTTTTACCTCTTTAGGCGACTATAGGCAGGGGCCATAACCGGACCGCGCGAGCTGTGTGAGCGTGGTTTGGTTATGGTCCCCCTGACTACTAGTCGCCTAAAGAGGTAAAAAATTTAGGCTTACCCAAAGTGGTATTTGTTTGGCTCCGACTATACTACTACTTGTATGCGAAACGACCGGCTTCCTTACATATACATTGCAGAATGAAAATATTTTCATTTAAGTCACTTATCCAACTAATGCTGCTCCAAAATATTTCTTTTAGTATCCTGTATTATAATTCGCAGTGCAGCTGAAACATTGTTGAAAAGTGTGGAAAGATCGGAAACTTCCAGCAAAAGTTGTAAACAAATGAAGCAGAAGAGGATTCATTTTTTTTCGAATTAAAAAAATCTACCTATTTTTCTTCGTTTATTTTCAAGTATGAAAAAATGCAGCATATGTGCAAACGGCTTTATCTAGTTTTGTGTGTCTAGTCTCGATGAAACCGATTCGACTTTGGCTCGCCAAGATAGCTACCTTTCGTCTTCAATTTTGGAGCGCTTTGAAAACGCTCTTGTTACAGTAAATTATTCACACTACCCGCATTCTCAAGATTATTTAGCACCTGGAAATAAACATGCCACGGTTAAAATTGCGGCTGAGCTTTGTATTCATGCATTTTATTTAGCAATGAATGTGGTATGTGGCGTGCCATGTTCAATTCCAGGTGCTAAATAATCTTGAGAATGCGGCAAGTTTGAATAATTTACTGGTACCCGAGGGTTTTCAAATGGAAGACGCGGAGTAGCTATCTTGGCGAGCAAAATTCGACGCATTTCATCGAGACTAGATTCACGAAAGTAGACAAAGCCGTTTGCATTTAAACTGTATTTTCTCATACTTAAAAATATAAGAAAAAAAAATCCGTAGTTTTTTTTTAATTCTAATTTCCGCACCGTAAACCTCTTCCTCCTCATTTGTTTACAACTTTTGCTAGGAGTTTCCGATCTTTCCATACTTTTCAGCAACGTTTAAGTTGGCATTAAGCTTTCAAATAATCTATGGGATCTTAGCATAGCTTGAACGTTGTTGTAGCTCCCAATTATACACGAGCATAATATTTTGAAGCGAAAGTTCAACAGTCAACTGTGCAGCAATTTCTATTCAGCCGATTTCGGTGAAACTTGCTTACACTAAAAATTAATATTGGATAATTTGAACTTGTTGACTTTGATAAGAAAAAATCTATCGTCCCGTTTAGAAAATATTCGCGTTTTTTTTTTTCATAAATATATTTTTTCAAAAGCGCTAATATCTCGTGATCGTTTGCCTTGTTTGCTCTTTATTTTAAAGCTTTATAAAATTTGAACATTTGTTTTTTTCGATTGCTAAAAATCAGAAAAATCGGGTGAGGTTTACATGCCCAAAGCTTGATTTAGAAAAGAGCACCTCCGTTCCCCAGAAATAGCCGCGGGCCATCTTAACCAAAGTACAATCCAAATGTAAACAAGTCACCGGGTGAATTATCTTACTGAGAAAACTTCTCTAGATTAGTCCTGTGCTTAACTGACCAAAAATCCAGGAGATGAATTTAGCACGATACGGAAGCTGCACAGCCTAATGTATAAATAGCGTCCGTACAAAATTTATGGTTCACAGAACGACTGATTTATTTTTCGTTCTCAAGTCAAGTCGTTGCGGCAGATTTACTCGCGAATCACATGATACTAGTCACGCAACTCCAGCAACATCGACGCGAGAACCCACGCATCCGCGCGTGTCTGCCTGTTCTAAAAATATAAAAATTGTCTCGTATCATAGGGTGCGTGGATGTCGCGCTTACGGTCTCCTCCCATTATGGCTCCTGCTCCAACTCGATCTTGAAGGGCATCTTCATAATATGGATACATTGACGTGCTAAAGACCACGAAGCTCAGGCAACCCACCTGCAGACCCAACTGGAACTAGACCTCTAATCGACCTCAAACGTTTAGCGTCTCTCCGCAGTCTCGCACTCCGTTAACTACAGTCGACTCCCGATAACTCGAACCTTCAAGGGAAATTGAAAATGGTTCGAGTTATCGGGAGTTGAGAACAATTGACCGAAAATATGTAAAAACGGTGTTCACTGTATTTGATTCATACAATGTACATTTTAACCAAAGTTAATTGTATAGCTATAGAAGTCGAGTGAAAATGGAACAAGATTACTGTATAAATCAGATCGTAGCGTAACGTGAAACAAAACAAAGCAAAGCAGCAGAAGAAGTACAGGTACCGGCTGGGAACTTTGCAGGTTTCAAAGAGAACAATGTTGGGCTACTGCTACCGAGTTCATGTGATTTACTTTTTCGAGAAATACAGTGTAGTCCTGATACGCCCTGATGCTTCTCAACTAATCAATTACTATCGATTATCCTTGAAAGTTTTCTAACATTGGATTTGAAAGAATCGGTATCAACCTAAACCAAAAGTAGACTGTACACGTTTTGTGTAATGCAAAAAAAGACAAAGAATTAACACTCGGCTGCTTCAAAATAAATTCAATGTTTTGGTCTACAGTACACTGTTTGTTTTGACTTGTCACGTATTGAAAAACATGGTTCGAGTTATCGAGGGTAAAGTTATATGGAAAATGACCTGAAGGGAAACGAAAATTGGTTCGAATTATCGAGGGTTCGAGTTACCGAGGGCAAAATTACACTAAATGTATAACGGAAATCCAGGGGAAATCGATTTTGGTTCGAGTTAGCGCGAGGTTCGAGTTAGCGACGGTTCGAGTTATCGGGAGTCGACTGTAGCTCCAAACTTTCTGTTCGAAAATCGCGCGCGTTTGCTAAAAATACGACTGTTTTGCAGTTTTGATTGTACCAGTTTGTGTTTCACTGGTACCAGTTTTGTTTAAAAAAGATGTTTAGGAATTATTTTCAACAAACTTAGCCTGCGAGCAAAACTCTAATATTTCCTCACGCGGAAGAGGAAATAGCCGACAATAATTAAAGAAGTCTGGAAATTTTAAAACACCATGAAGTGACGTCATTAAACCCAGAGGACTTTGCGAACTACACGTACGTGTTTCATTAACATTCCGGTCGCCCAGGGCCGCCCACTCACTGGAAATTTCGTCTTTCGTAACCCCTGTAACCCGCGGCCAGAATGTCAGCGACAGGAAGGGTGGTTTATTTGCAATAATCGTGCATCTTCGAAGCATCTAAAATGGCTGATGCAGAGTTAGACAACGAATACACTCGTTCACGTTCGATTCAATCTGATCGAATGACCGGCAAAGACAGAATTGGTAGAACTGTCCTCGCCACTTTTATCGCAGCTCTCGGTCCTCTCAGCTTTGGATACTGTCTTGGCTATTCCTCTTCAGCTTTGGAGGATTTAGAAAAGGCTAATGCACCTTCCGCTGTTCATTTAAGTGCTGATCAAGGGTCCTGGTTTTCGGTAAGTGTGTTCTGTTTTTGCAGTGTAAATTATTTTTGTAGTACATGCGTGGTTCCAAGCGAGCGGGAATATTTGCTGAGTTTTGACCAATCCCTGTGTAAGCTTATTTAGAATTGTTTTATAGAGTTTGTGCTAATGTGTACGTTAACAGTTTGTTTATAACGGCATCGCTAAATGAGCTAAATCGAGCGATTGTTTTTAATATTTATTCTTGTTGCCTGAGTATCGTCGGTGTATAGATAGCTGGTAAGCGACGTGTGATCAATTCAAACGCAAACATGCACTCAAACACAGTCGGTAAAAAAGTGTGATTGTTTTATAAACAACATGCAACTTCATGGCATAATGAGAGATCTGCCTCATCTTTTCATACACGGACCAATCAAAACACCCTATCACCAGAGTGCCGGACTTCAGGAATGCTGTGTGACATCAGGACAGTCTCCCATTTTGCTGTTCTGGTGCTTATGCTACTTGCAGCTTGTGGCTTCGCCTCTCAATTGCATGCTTGCTTGTAAAAGCTATTCATTTGCTTTTGCATTCATCCCCATGGCCTTAAAAGCAAAAGAGAGATTGCTCCCAGTCTAAGTCTATAGCTGCCAACTTTTCCTGAGGTGTGAGAGTACCATCTTCACATTTCCGAAGATGTTCTGAACTTTTCCGGAGATTTTCGAAGTTGTGCTGATGACTACCGAGCATTGCCGAAGGGCACCAAAGATGTCCTGACGACTTTCAACCCTTGCCAGTGTGTGTGAAATTGACTCAAACGTGAATAACGATGCTCAGTTTCTGGATAATTTTTCGTCAAAATTAAATTGAATTTACATTTAATGGGTTCAGGCATGAGAAATTGGCCAGATTAATATTTTGGATCTGCAGGCATGAGACTCGCGCATAATGCATCAGAGTTGCAGGTCTATAAGTCCTGTCCATTTATCCAGGAGAAGTAATAACTGTTTGTGCTCAACTGCAGGCAAAGGCAGCTCTGGCAAGTCATCTGTCAACTAAAATATTTTAAAATTGTAAACTACATGTAAGACAGGCATGCAACTACCCTGGGCAAGCAAAGTTCAAGAACTGCTGCTTTTTGGAAGGGCAAGCTGAAATATTCAGGGGTTTTTTTCACGCCCAGAATTTTTCATTGGCAAATTGCTCGGCTGCATTTCATTATATGATATCCCTTGTTACTATGTACTAAAACAGTGGATAGCATTGTTGGTGCGTACTGATTAGCTACTCGAACTCTGGATATCCTCTGCTATTCACCTCTGAGCAACTTGCGTGAAAACTGTAATTGTTGACAGGAATAAATGAGTTAAAAATAATCCTTTTTGGGAAAATCAACCACTTACCACATCCACTTTGGTGAACAGTTGTTAAATATCCTTGCAACATCTCAAATGGTAGATTCAAGACTTTGCAAGACAGCATGTATTTATGTACAGCAAAGTCAATGCTTTATTGGCCATGCCAAAGAAATCCAGACTCCCTGAAGATGGTGGCATTGGATAAAAAGTTCTGATCTATAAATTTCAATTGCTTTATAGTCCTTGGTTGCTGTTGGTGCTGTTTTCGGAAGTCCAGTTGGTGGATGGGCAATCGACAAGCTGGGTCGGAAGGGAACCATTATGTTCTGTGTTATACCGTTTGAGCTGGGATGGTTACTTATAAGCTATGCTCAGAACCGTACCATGCTCTACACTGGCCGTATCATTACAGGCTTGGCTTGCGGCACTATCTCCCTTGCTGTTCCGGTAAGTTTCAGTGGTATTAAAAAATGAAAGTGTTCGGCACTACAATACAGCCAGTTGCAACAGAAACTGTTTCTTCTAAGACAAAACCTTGCTTTAATAATAATAATAATTATAATTATAATATTAATTTTTTTTTAAAAATATATATTTCTGTTTCTTAATAATTATAATAATAATAATAATAATAATAATAATAATAATAATAATAATAATAATAATAATAATACTAATATTGTTGACTGCTTTGTTGCACCTGCATATGCTGTGCATAACTGGTTTAAACAAAATTAAGGTTTATTCAAGAGCACTTTGTTATAGATCACGTACCTCCTGAAAAATTGGATCTCCTGATGTGCCTCACAACTTACAGGTCTTCTTTTTTTATAGAAAATTTCAATGAAAAAAATTACATTTAGTTTTGAAATAAGGTAGTGGGTCGGAAGTGCGCTGGCTCCAGATCAAACAGTCTGGGTTCAAGCCCTGGCTAGGGTCATAAACATTGTGTTGTGTTGTTGGTCAAGATACTTTACTCTCATAGTGACTCTCTTCACTCAGAAGAAATACTCCTAGTCACTTCATACTACAAAAACTGGGATATGCTCCGGCCTTAAAACCTTTTATTATCTAATGATTAAACTCATCGCCAATAGATGAGTGTGGGGATGGTGCCTGAGACTATGTGGAAGCCGCCAGCAAACGTGAACAGTAACCATGACAATCCTGGGAGCGACAACCACCAGACACCGTCACACTGAGAGAAAACTCAGTGGAAGGCAAAAACTAAATACTGACCGGTACTTACCTGAGGGAAAGGTTGGGTGGGAACGAAACGGCAAAAAGGGAGAACTTGCTCGAAAGACAACGCGAGCGAAATGGCTTGACCTTGACCTTGACCTTGACCACAGGAGAGTTGTAAATTTACTGAAGCCCCTGAATATACCCTAAGGCTGCCCCTACTTCCGGAGACCAACTGCTGGCCAGCAAATATCGTCTCTAGTTTAACCGTGCCTAAATTTCAGTTAGCCACATTTTTGTGGGTGTGGTGGGAATTTAACCCCATTGTGTAGTTCCAGAAAATATCCATACCCCCACCACAGAGGGAATTCCAGCTAAGACCCCCCAGCTCTCCGGAATTTCCATTTTTGTGAAGGAAAATAAACCCTCCCTCCCCTCCGAAATTTCCAAAAGTTTCTTTCATACCCCCCTGTCCCTCTGGAAATAGCAATTTAAATAGAAATTGCGCAAATGTTCTAAACATTAGGCCGCCTTCCATTGTAAACATCGCTATAGTGTTCAACCGTCCGATTGAACCATCTTAACGATACATACTGTTGAAGACAAAAAATACATCAGTAATTTCTTCATAAGTAAGCAGAAAAAATATCTGGTAGCCACTTGTAAGATTACCTTGATGTATAACAATCCATCCCCTTTCATTCCAATCCAAAAGAAAACCGCTAAATGTATTAGAACATGGATTGAAAACTGTTGACAACATTCACTGTAAACATGATCACAAAATCGCAAACACGCTCGCAAAGAAAGCCAAACTGACCCGGAAAATTGCAAACAAATAGCCAGAAATAACAAGAACAAGATATTCTTGGGTTTCTGAAATTGTTACACTATTTTCATCATTAATAAACAGAAAAATGTTCGCAAACAAGGACGACTTTCTGTTGATCGTCACCAGTGCATTTTGGTCAAGCCACGTGACAATTTTACTTGGACTGGTACAAGTAATGGCGGTCGCATTCGTGGAACAACATGGAGGATTTCTGCGAACTTGTTAGCTTTCACTGTGCTTTCAGGAAGAAGAAAACCTGTTTAAAATGTAATATGGTCATGTATCGAAAACCTACGCTGCTATTTTTGCTATGTAAAAGATTTTCAGAGTAGGTAAGACACGATTTTGAAAGAAATTTGCATGGCATCGAACTTGACCATCTGGAAACGTAAATTCACTAACAACCCCACTCCTCTCCGGAATTTCCTGGGCCTTTAACCCACACCCCTCTGGAATTTCCAATTACCTCCGTGGTGGGGGTATGGATATTTTCTGGAACCACACATTGGGATTCCAATTTGCCTTAAAGTGCCCATGACCTCAAAAAAATTTTTTCAAGCAAAAGAATATTTACATTTCTCTGAGCAAAATGCCGAAAAAAGTTTTGATTTTGGTTGCAACCTCAATTTTCTGTGAATCGTCAAAGTAAAAAAAAATCGCAATAATCAGAAACACGACCGAGCCGAAGATCCGGTCAAAAGGGTCTGGGTCCAATAAAATTTGTGACGTCAACCCAGTACATCAGTTGAACGTGATATCACTCGCGATATGATCTGCGTTGTATGTACATGTAGGTCGTAACTCAGGTCGGAGCTCCAAAATGCGAAAAAGAAAAAACGGGAGACCATCAAGTTCTCGGCAATGTAATCGAAGCACATCAGAGTTTAAGATTTCTTGGTCACCTGTCTTGGTTCGATCAGCGAGTGCGTGTAGCAGCAAAAATGAAAATCAGGCTTTAGACTTTCGCACACAGGCTT
This sequence comes from Meandrina meandrites, assembly GCA_963693305.1. Lineage (NCBI taxonomy): Eukaryota > Metazoa > Cnidaria > Anthozoa > Scleractinia > Meandrinidae > Meandrina > Meandrina meandrites. Next base: position 15,012,363 of record OY855907.1, on the reverse strand, counting down.
CAATTTGCTTCGTATGGACTCCAGAGTTTTTAGTGCAGAATGCACTATTGGGATGGTTGTGTGGGGCTGTTGTCTGCTAACACACAAAAGCGCTAGCGCGTAAACTTTGATAATCAATGAATTAATTAATTATTGTTGTAAAGGGGGTAAGGGGTGGGGAGTACCTGACTGTGTGCGCTAGGTAAAACGTGGAGTGTATCAACGTTACTTTAATATGAAGAACACATAGACTATATATTTGTTTCGGAGGAGTATCTTCTTTCCTTGTGGTATGATTCTTCCTTGAGCAGAAAACTTTGCGCTAAACGTATGCGCAGAAGATAAATCTATTACGTGCTTGAACTCACGAACGTCACATGCTTTTCTCTGTGGTACGATTCTTGTAGACTCCGTGGCGCAAAGTCAAAACCGCAAATTAATTAAATTAGACTTAAATTAGGCGTGACAGTGCTTCATGTAAAAAAAATTCTTGATATGGTACATTTCATAAACTAGAATAAAAGACATTGTTTCGATTAACAGATAACATCAGTGCAATAACTGGTTTTATTAAAAGCAAAGCAATTACTACCAATGACGCCATGTTTGCAAAAAAGCCTTTTCATCGCATAGCTGTGGTAAATATTACAAGATGCTTTCGTAAAATACAAAAAAAAAAAATACAAAAATTTGAAGCGGGATTTTTGGCAAAAATTTTTTAACAACCACAAAACAATTACTTCAGGTGTACTGTGCTTTGAAAACCCTTCCGGAAGAGATGTTTTCTGATTTGATCCGCTAATTCCTTTTCAAGAAACGACTTCCGTGACGGAGTGTTTTGTTTTGGTGTTCTGTGTTTAAAATCAGTCATGTGGAAAAATGAGACAACTCATTACGGATTGTGCTGATTGGCCAAAATTTGACACCTTAGACAACGGGAAGCGGCGTAAATTTCGAGGCATTTCAGAAGTATATGTTGCGAAGCTACAAGCTGTAATTTCAATTCACAGGGAAGGTCGCTGGGCAAACTTTTCTGAATTCTTAGACTCAATAATTCCATGGTTAAAATTATGAATAATAACAAAACAGGGAGAAAAAACTAAAAGTATCACATTACATACGATGAAGAGAAAAACAAAAGTGTCATGTTACAAACGAATAAAAGTATCGTGTTACGATTGCAAAGAAAAACGTTAAGTATTACGTCTGGTGTTGCAATGTCTTATTGAAAGTGAAATGAGGCAAACAAACAAAAAAATGAAACGTCATACTTCTAATTGATCAGCCCCTTTGCATTCTGCACTATCCTTTGAGACTCTGAGTTGTAGAATTCAAGGTACATGTATGTAATTAAATCTTCTCTTGCCGATCCAAAATATTACCACTATTTATTTGAAGCATTAAACGATTCTAGTGAGCGCTGCTGATTTTATTCAGACTTATTCGCTCCCCTGCATGTACGCACGATGAAAATTAACAATCGACTCATTCTGCGACACTTTGTTTACATTACTAGCAGCGAAGGGAAACAAGTTCTTCACTGATTCTTACCACAAAGACGCGGCATCTTCAGGCTTTACTTTAGTTAGCACAAGTGTTAAACTAAAGGGTTTAAAAGCAGGGCAAGATATTTTCAGTTGAATCCTAAGCTCGAGCAGAAAATTTAAGAAAATTATTGATCGTATGAATAGAATAGAATAGAATAGGGAATAAATTTGCCGTACCGGTCGCTCTCGCAAACGAATAGTTGACTGCAAATTATTCATACCCATGTAGACTTTTGTTGTAGAATTTACAGTAAATACTGATAATAAGTAAATAAATCTTATACCTTTTTAAAACTCTGAGGCAATTCTATTTATTTAACTAAACTGTGTATGCTGTGCAAAGGTCAAGAATTCATGTTGTGTTGTGACTCTGCATGTTTAAGGTTCTCTGAGTTTAGAATGCTCAAGCAAATTTCATGATAATCTTTTCCCACATATCTACATACAGACATATATAAACATGTAGTACTTAAGTTCTCCTATAATAAGTTGTTCACTGATATTCTACGAAAGTTCTTTGCTAGATCTACGATCTGCTCAGAACGATTACCAATATCCTAGGTTGACGTCACTAGTCCCAGTTTCTGCGTCACTCGGTTGTGCGTAGAAAAATCTCAACTTTAAAAATTCGTAAAAAAAAATAGCAGTTTTAACCAAATTGAAAAATTTTTGCGGCATTTTACTCGGTATGATGTAAAGATTTAATCCGGCGGAAAAAAGTTTTTGGGTTTATAGGCCCTTTAACAATTTCTCTGGAACCCTGATAAGGGTTTCTGATTTCCTCAAGTAAGTTTATAATTTTATAGTAATATTTGTTGCAGTCAGGTCATAAAACACAAAATGCACCAGTCAGGACTTCATAAAATGTGGTCATGTTCATTTTAACATAAATGTATATAAACTGTTGGTGAATGCTGATTAAAGGCTTTTGGTTTAACTACCAGTGGGCGATGCAATGTCTAGGACCCTGACAATTCAATGCTTAGACAACTGCTCAATACAGTACCATGTTTTTTTCTTAGGTCTATATTGCTGAGATTGTAGCAGCACGGCTGCGTGGTATGCTAGGTTCTGTCAATCAACTGGCAGTGACGATGGGCCTTTTACTGTCATATGTGATGGGTGTGGTATGCAAGTGGAGATGGCTGGCTCTTGTAGGTGCGATTCCCCCAGCATTGCTCCTTATTCTGATGTATACCATGCCAGAGACGCCTCGTTGGCTATTGGGAAAGAACAGAAGAAGTGAAGGATTGAAAGCTTTGCTTTGGTTTAGAGGTCCTGATGTTGACATTGAAGAAGAGTGCTTTACAATTGAGTCAACTCTTGGTAAGCCAATTATAATTGTCATTATAGAATAACCAAGAAAATTCTTGTTGGTGAAAAGTTATATTTGATGAGAGTATAAGACGGAATCCACCAGGAAGTCGAGTAATATTTATTTACAGTAAGTTGGACAAAAATCGAGTACCAGAATAATTTAAATCCTATTGCGTTATTTTCTACCCTAAATAAAAGGTAAAGATGTAAGTAATTATCACTGATAACACCAACAACAATTTCTTATCAGTCTTAGAAAATGAATTTCAAAGTTCACAAGCTATAGGGAAACTCTCACGTGCAGCCATTTTGTGAAATCATCTTTAAGCGATTCAGTGGAATTCAGTGAAATTTCAAAATTTGTTTTCGGTGTTTGGTGTTGTTAGAAAAGATTTCTTTTGATAAGATATTTGAAGCAGTAACACAAAAGTTTGCAATAAGGTGTAAATAATTTTGGTACAACAATTTCTTATCAGAGCCTGAGAAAATGAAATTTAATGTTCACAAACTATAGGCATAAGCTCGCGTCTTTTAAGCGATTTAGTGGAATTCAGCGGAACTTCGAGATTGGTTTTCGATGTTTGGTGTTGTTAGAAAAGATTTCTTTTGATAAGATATTTGAAGCAGTAACACAAAAGCTTTCAATAAGGTGTAAATAATTTTGGTACATAATTTTGTCCAACAACTACTCGAAGTCCTGGCGGATTCCGTCATAAACCTTGAAAATAATATTAATACCTTTTAATGCAATCAATGCAAGGCAAATTTTGTAACACTTGAGAAATAATCATGACTTTTCAAAAAAATAGCACTCACGGGAGTGCACGTGGTTCAGCTACATGTATGTTTTGTCTGTTAAACAATTATGTAAAAATTTCTCACAGTCTAAAAGCTTGAAAAGGAAATCTCTTACAATAGTCTCTCTTTTGAAAAGTACCACTTTCAACCCCCAAAAAATCATACATATGGGAATGTGTGACAAATTGCACGCGAATGGATGATTTGCATATTTGCGAGCTGATTCAACCTGTCTACTGTGTTTACGAGTAAACACCCTCGAAAGTTGTTTCTTGAAAAGTACTGCACAAATCACATCAAGAAGCATCCCTTCCGAAAGGTATTTCAAAGCGCAAAATAGTTTTGTTCCCTGTTTGTTCTGAACTTCGCTTTAAAACTGCGAGGGCAAATTTTTGCTAAATGCATGGTAACAAGAGCTTTTTAGGATAACAAAAGCTGGCATCACTTGCTAAGCTATGAAGTGTATGAAAGGGCCGTTTCTTCGGAAAACCCTGACGATTGTGATCAATGTTAGTCTCTTGGGAAGTATTTAGAAAGTGTTGAGCAGAAAAATTGCATCAGAAAATGGAAGCTCTCCAAAATTTAGCGACAAATTGCACGCGAATGGATGATTTGCATATTTATATTTGCTTGCTCACTCCGCATGGCTGATTCGCCCTGTCTACGGTGTTTACGCTTAACACGCTCGAAAGTGGTTTCTAGAAAAGTACTGCACAAATCACATTCAAGAAATATCTCCTTCATCAAGAGCTCTGTCTGGTTCCCAGAATAAAATAGCACAAAACCATTGCTAATGAAACTTTCCTCCGAAATCCACTGCCCAGAGAAACGCATAAACAAATGTTGCTTCAATGTTTCACATGTTATCTGCTAAGAAATATCGACTGCGAATTCGCAACCTCGTTCTCAGGCCTATGATGAAACGCTTGTCACAAAAATACTTCGGACATGTCAATAAACCATCGACTGCGGCGTCCTCGTCTCATCGACATTACGTCGGCTTTCCGAATTACGTACTTATACTCATTTACTTACAACACGACGACAATGTGGGTTTCGCTTCTACGAAGCTGAAACCACAAAAACAGAATCAAGCAAGTAGTGAAAGTCAGCTGCAACATTTGGAAATTTCACACATACTAGTATTCATTGGCTTCAAGTGAGAAAAAATCTCATCTTATGAGCTATCCTGCTGGTGCTATTCTGCATGGACTTTACCGATCATGCACTGTGCACTAATAAATTTTCAGGTGGATGAAAGCAGTATTAAATTACCAAGTTACTGTAGTGTCAATTGGTGCAACTTTCGTCTTATTATATATCCAGGCTTTTGAGTAAGGGTGTGACAAGATTGCATGGTGGCAAAGAGTAAGGCTCGTGAATATAACAGTGGATACTCCAGATTAGAAATCCACTGGGAGACTGGGACCCAAGCACTCCTTTGCTTGCAGGAAGTTCCACTCTGGTTTGATTGCGGTTAGCTTTCATTTCTTAGTTGCATAACGGTAGCACAATAATTATGCAGAAATAGGTTCCAGTCTCCCAGCAGATTTTTGATTATGGACTGTCCATTCTAGTCATGAGCAAAGATTTAGGTTAAAGCCCATAATAAACGTGTCTGTGCATAAGCAGCTACAAAGGGCTTATTGTGGGTTACTGATAGTTACAAGAAGTAATAAATTGAATTTTCTTTGACAGATCGTCATGAGAGGCCTCAGTTGCGTGACGTTTTATCACCAGCAATAGCAAAGCCCCTGATAATCAGCATTGGATTAATGGTTTTCCAACAATTTTGTGGAATCAATGCTGTGCTCTTTAATGCTGCACACATCTTCGCAATCGCAGGCTTCACACAAGGAAAGCTTGTCACAATAGCAGTAGGCGCAGTGCAGTTTGTCGGCACAGCTCTAGCTTGTTTGCTCATGGACAAAGCAGGGCGACGAATCCTCCTATGGACCACTGCACTTGGAATGTGCGTTTCTCTTTTGGTACTCGGCATTTATTTCGAAATCTACATCCCTCCAAAAGATAGTGGCTCAGCCAGTGACACTGTCTCCCTGTTGGGTTCCATAAGTCATTCTGTACCAGCCAAATCAATTTCCTGGCTGTCAATCCTGTGCCTTGTTTTGTTCAACCTCATATTCGCCCTTGCATGGGGACCAGTTCCGTGGCTCGTGATGTCGGAAATATTTCCCCTGCGAGTACGTGGTCCAGCAAGCAGCTTTGCAACAATGGCCAACTGGACTCTGGCATTTATTGTTACCAAAACATATGAATCAATGGCGAGTGCACTCACCATTCAAGGAGTGTACTGGTTTTATGCTGGATGTTGCTTTCTAGGATTCATTTTTGTATATCTTCTTTTGCCAGAGACAAAGGGTAAAACCCTAGAGGAGATAGAAGCCCTGTTCGACAAGGATAGACAGAGCTATCATGAAATTGAATGAAAATTCTTCAAAACCTGTAAAGTATTCATGATACAGAGTTGTGTTCAATTGAACAGTGAACCTCCATTACAGTGCGTTTCACAAAACTCTTGACAAACGTTTGAATGCGCAGTTTGTTTGAAATTTTCTGAAGTTTGCTACAAACTTAGGAATTTCATTACATAGTTATCAATCGCAAACTTCGAAATGAAGTTGTGAATTTCATGTGCAGTGAAGTTGGCAAGTCTACTTGATCCGAACTAAGAAGTTCTAGCTGAAGTCCACTTGTAAATTGGTTCACTGAGAGTGCTTTATTTATAGCTGAACTTTGAAAATTTCAAGCGAACTTTGGAAACCGTTTGTCAAAGGTTTGTGAAACGCACTGTAATGGAAACGTTAAAAAAAACGTTTTTGTCTTCCAATGAAACAATGAGTACATTTTAATCTACCATTAGCAGACACCTCTCCTAAGTGAACAGTTTCCGATCCCAAGGGTGTCTGCTTATGGAAGGTTTAACTGTACATTGCATGCATCTCTGGATATTTCCCAAAGTGTGACAATTGTGAATGTTCCCAATAGGTTTTTTCATACCAACCATGATCTTTTTCTTCAACAAAAAGAGGCCTTTTCAGTGGGTGCATTTTCCCTGCCAGCACTGGTCTTGAAGTAAATTTTGGTCACCAACAATAAGCTGTTAGCTTATTCCTTTCTTTTCATGTGACTGGCACATTATTGGAAAGCATGGATAACTTTAAGTCAAAATAAATGCTTTGTGTGGCTTATTGTGACGTTCACGAAGATCGCAAATCAAACTGATTTTCTTTGGACATTTTTTTCACTGGACCATTACAATTACAATCCCAAATGTCGCTTCCTTTTCTTTCTAAAATCCTAGATTCAGGTGTTCAAGTATGCCAAATCCTGGATCCTGAAATTCCTATTGAGGACCTCAATGGTGTTTCACTGTGTGATATGTGGAGACTTGTTCTGTAAAATCTATCACAAATTTGCTGGAGATTAAAAACCTTTTGAGATGTCAAGGCAGTCGCACATATTGGTGTTCCAAAACAAAAAATGGCAGCCATATGGGGAATTGAAATCTATATTAATTTATGCAAAGGTCATCTTTTATTTCAGTTAACTAATATGGCTCCTGGTCACGCGAATGAAATCACTTGATTGAAAGAAATTGCAAAACCGTGCATTACTTTTAAATAATGACCTGGCACATGCATTTAAAACTGGATGCCTACTCTAAAAGCATTTCTAGAGAAAAAAAGGTAGGACTGTTGAATGTGTTTGTTTCTTGAGTGAAGAAAGATTTGAAACAATTTATGTAGCCTATAGAATCATGTGCAAACTGAGGAGTAATATTTTGTTTGTTTCTTGGAAGTGAAGAAAGATTTAAATTATGTGGTCTTGAGAATTATATTTTTGCCTTTGTATGTATTTGTTTCCAGAGCCATAATATCTTTATTACAATAAAGAAAACTACTTTAAGTGTGACAAACTATGGAGGCTGTAACAGTGGAACCAATTTTGGAACTGCACTGTGTGAACTCTATAAATTAAGTATAACATTTGGACTTCATTGTTGTGAATAAAAGGATGATAAATACAATATAGCAGATATGTCCGGGATTGAGCACTAATGAGAGGCATGCACTTTATGATAGGCATCACAAAGTGTCCTCCCTAATATGAAAATGTCAAATAATATGGAAAATAACTGTCAAATAACCCAGTCAAACATGAATATCAGAAGGCCCTTTGCTTTGAAATTAGTAAGGTTGCCAATTTTGAGCCTCAGCCAGGGTAAATTCCGACAAGCAACATGGGCCAAAAAGTAGCGACAGCGCTCAAACGAAATAGCGACAAACGACTGATGAAGACAAATGTATGTCGCTAAATTTCCGACAGCATTGTGTAGCCTTGACAAAACGCCGATACAAGACATTTTAAAATTCCGACAAGCGACCTGGGACAACCCCCTGGCAGGGCCTCAATTTTGAGACTGCTGATGCTCAAGTGTGATTTTATAGTGGTTTGAAAGCTTCAAAAAATTGGAGAATTTGTATGGAAAAAAAGTTGCTGGGTGGCAAGGCTTGCCCTCTAGCATACAAATTCTTTAAATTGTTCAAACTTTCAAACCACCATAAAATCTCACGCTTAAGCATTGGCAGTCTGAAAATTGGCAATGTTACTAGTTTCATCACACTCTTTTCTTTTTAAGTAACAACCTATATTTGATTGACAAGGTCACGTGACAGTTTTGCAAATGGTCTAGACTTAACTGCAATATATCAGGCAGTTGCCAAAAAATCCCACAACATTGTAACATTTTGAATGCAGTTAAGAAGAACTTATCGAAATTTTAGCTCTCAATTAAGCTCAGACCCCACAAGAGAAAAAGAAATAATTCAGTGAATTTGGAATTCTCCATATTTTAACAAATTTGAAAAATTTTGACACTGACTTTGATGAATGTAAAGCAATAGCTCTTTTAATGGTTCACATTCGCACTTCCACGTGTGACTTTCAAAAACAGATGTTCACATTGATTCAAAACATAATACCTGTTTTATTGCATTTTCACAAGGTTTGACATTATCTTTCTCGAGAATGCTTTAGTGAGTCTTATACCCCATTCACACCAGCAAAACACGTTTAGTTAAACCAGGTTTAACAATTAAATGAAAATCAGCAACAGAAAACTGAGACAAAATTTTACATAGGGTTTGAAGTGAACTATTATGTCTGTTTTTATTGTGATAACTTTGAAGTCAAAAAGTATCCGTTAGCTACTTCTATCAGGCGCGTAGGAGGAGGGGTTCAAAGGAACCCCCTTTGGAGGTCAATAATGGAGGACTGAAAACACAAACTATTGATTTTCAGCTTTTAGCAAATAGTGGCTAGTGGGGGAATGGAAAACAAACTTTGAGTGTCGCAGTTTTAAAATTACCCTGCAAGAAACGCTATAAGTATCGGGAAAGTATTAAATTGTTAAGCCGGTATGTATGAATGTATCAAGTTAACAAAACGCCGGAAATGTTGTTATGACTAAAAATACCTGTTATTTAACACTCCATCGAGTTTGAAATAATGACGCGCACAATGTTGAAAATAGCATTTCCGGGCCTCTAGATTTCAAAATATTCTGGGCCCCAGACCCCCCTAGAGGCTCGCACCTTTGGCGCTCGTATTTAATATTCCTGTCAATACGAACACTCTTCCAAAAACCTCAGCTACGCGCCTGCCTATGAAGAAATCAATTCTTAACAAAACACCTTTTAAATGTGTTTAAGCTTTGGTGTGGAGTATAATTTAATCACAGGGTCACTTAGAGAAATGAATTTAACGGGGAGATGTCTCAAATAGTATTCACACCATTACTTTGCTGAGTAGATTTTTAGTAATTAATTTAAGCTTTTAATGCTCAAACTTTGAGCAGAATCCATCTAAAGGGCGTTTGACAGGATAATACGCGTGTGCGGCCTTGATTGACACTGACAGTCTTGACCAATAGAAATAGCAATACTCAGGACTAGGACGAACATCTGCAGCTATATATAGTTTCGAGTGATCTGTCCATCTTTTTTACTTTATTTTCTTTCTTAGAAACATGATGTCGACGAGGTGAAAGCAGCTTTAATTCCTAGCTGTCCTCCTCAAGGACATCAAAATAAAATTTATCGACAATGTTCTCATTAAAACAAAAAATATGCCATTTAAATCCTCCAAAAATGCCCAAATAGTTATTCAATAGTGCTATCATAACTTGAGGATATTCTACACAGACATATCTTAGGATTTTCTACACAGAAATCAACTTTGTAAAGTGTTCCATATGATCAGAAATCAAATTGCCACTCATGGGCAGGAGTGGTGCAAAGCCCTTTAAAAGCTCTTTTCCATTTACAAGTGAAAATTATTAGTATTTTAATTCAAGACGGTGTTAATCTTGACAGCGTGTTTCACTCAACTTATATGTTAATCACAATTTGTTGCACAATTAACACATCACTGCTTGCTGAAGTGTTATCACCTCAGCAATACAGAATATGATGCATCAGTTTAATGCAGATTTCCTGCATCAATTTAATGCTATAATTGTTGCACACGGTCACCCGAGCAATAAGGGATTTATTACATCTTGTTTCCTCAAAACGTTGCTGAGTTTACAGTGCCTTCTGAGTCACTCTCGTTTTAAGTTCATGACCTGCTCCAGTTCTTTCTCAACTTGCCGTAAATACCGGTTATTCATGAACAGCAACTGAAAAGGAAATATTAAATAAAAAAAATTAAAATTAAACAAAATTATGATTCTTGATTCCATGTTTTAAGGTAGGATTTATCTCCAGCCATTTTTTTGATCACTGAACACAGGAAAGGAATTGTTTGGTTCCAGAAAATATCCATACCCCCCCACGGAAGGGATTTGCCCTTTGACCCCCCCAACCCCTCCAGAAATTCCAATTTAGCTTCATACATTCCTTTAAATTTTTGGGTCTTTGAGACCCCCCCCCCCCCCCCCACCCCACCCCCTCCTCCCCGGAATTTCCAATCCCTTCTGTGGGGGGAGTATGGATATTTTCTGGAACCACACATTATGAGAGGACTGGCTTCCATTCTTTTCCGCTGAAAAACAGAGAGACTGGGTCCAACAGTTCATGTTTCATCAGCGGACCAATCAGAGTAAGGGGCAAATTTAACTGCTGATCAATGAACTCCAATTCTTTTGTTCTGAGCTTGTCTTGTGATTAGCTAAAACATTGGGTGGCCCTGGTTGAGTTCGTTTCGCTGTAAGTCTCTGGATGAAACCCTAGTGTGTGACCATTCAAATGAAAGCTATTGAGCAGTACTTTCATGTTGTACTGTTTATTACGCTCTGACAGGTAGTTCCTAACTTTTAAGTCTCTGGATGAAACCCTAGTGTGTGACCATTCAAATGAAAGCTATTAAGCAGTACTTTCATGTGATACTGTTTATTATGCTCTGACAGGTAGTTCCTACCTTTTAATTCTCTGGATGAAACCCTAGTGTGTGACCATTCAAATGAAAGCTATTGAGCAGCCATTTATATTACATACTTTATTACATACATACTTTATTTGAAAACAAAGGTTTATAAAAATGGCAGCCAAGGGCTGATGTGGTATTGTTTGGTTATTTGAATGCAAACTAATGAGTAGTACTATCACATGTGCTGTTTGTTTCTCAACAGCGTATATAGAACACTGTTCTGCAGCTTGGAAAAGACAAACTTTACTAATTACGCTATATAAATTTACCTGGCCATTTGGCAAACACTGATGGATAACAGCAGCAACCCTGTCCACTTTGAGAATGGCCTGCAGCCAAAATAAAAATAGGTTCAGCCATGCAATTAGGGTATTAAATACATATGGTATTTTAATACGGCCACTCAGCCTCAGGTAAATGAATTAAAAAGGAAACTTAATTTTAAATACTGCATCAAGAAATTTACATAAAAACATAGTCTAGTCAAAAATGTTTTGTTAGGCAGGCTTTATCAGTTAAATTATGTATGTCAATGTACTTTATGTCTGCCTTTTATTTTATAAGTGTATTTTTTTTCTCTCTTTCTGTAATATAAATAATATTATTTTCCCTTCTATAACATGCATGATATTTAACAAATAAATTATTCAAAAAAAAAAACCATTCAGCCTCAGGGGTTTCAATAAGAGCCCATTACCAGCAGTGTACTTCCACCTATAGATCGCTTTCACAAGACGTCATCAGATACTAAAATCCAAATCTAAAGAGACACCAATGTTTGCATCAGTGCATCAGGCATAAGAAGTACTTAAATTATATCTGTTGCAACTTTTCAGCTCAATAGGGTCCTTCGTTTGGAAACCAGGGCACTTTGAATTTTAGAGTTATGGCGGTGTGTGACATACAGTTACGATCGTGTTTGTCAAGAAGTATACATTTCTCTTGCGATTTTTTGTCATTTGGGAAGTTAAAGTAGCAGGAAATATGTTTGTGCAAATGTTTGTTTGTCCAGTACAGATAATCAGTGGCCTACATGACCAAAGTAAACTCTAGGTGTTTACAGTATTTTCCTGCCGCCATATTGGTGCACCACAGATGTGCACCAATATCATGGCGGATCCATACTGGGCTCTGTAAATTTGTGCAAAACATTTCGACGAATATCTGAAATTTGGGATAACGTACAGACCTAAAACTTTGAGAGATGTCTTATTTACTTATTTTCTATAATATCCTATTTTATTGACCTCATTTAATGAATGGTTCTTCAATTTATATTTTTATTGCGTGACAGTGAAAACGATCCATAGGACCTCTTACTGCCATCTGTGAAAATTTAAAAAAAGCAACAACATCAACACTCATCTTGATAGCACGCTTTTTGATGCCCAAAATGCAAGAAATCGTCTTTCAGTGCTTCTAGATTTCAAATTGTTCTGGGGGAGTGTGCCCCCTGACCCCCCAATGGAAAAGGGGGCCCTATAGCCCCTTAATGGTCACAGCCATATATTCTTCCCTCAGCAGCTGCTTTTAACAAATAATTGAAACCCCTCCAGCCTTCTGTTATGGTAAATCATGACAATTAAATGAACCTGCAGAAAACAAGGTAACATTGCAATCTCAAATTAAGTAATTCTTTCCACTAACTATTTTTTATAGAACTGACATACCTCTGAGGGGTTTAGAATGATTTGACAGTATTCTTGAAGATGCCTGATAATAAGATCTAAAACATTCTCGGCAATTAGACGGTTCTCGTCCTTTTCACACACAAGAGTAAATCCAGAACTTGAAAACAAAAGAAATAGTTGATTATATGTAAGATGACAGATGTTCTAAATTCTTTTGCTAGATCAAAATGTACCATGAAGCTCAGCCTTTTCCTACTGCTGCTGTGGACTTAAAGCTAGCTAAAATGTGTTCCATATCCCTGGGCGAGGTACACTCTCACTGTAAATTTGGGTGGGGTGTTTGGTACACTTAGATAAAGGGGTATATAATGTACTGCCCCTTCCACCCCTGGACCATAAGTGGGTCAATCTATCTAAAAATGTTTTCAATAATTAAGCTTATATTAATTATATTAAGGATGAAAAGGAAATATTATAAATTAACCTTTTGGAAAGAATGTTCAGCGTATAATATACTGCCGTGGATACCACATATATCCTCACTAGTTAGGATAATATGTATAACAACATTTCCCTCCTTTGCATGGTTGCTTCAAATGAACTTTTATCCAATTCATGAGTTTTGTTTAATAAATTAATACAAAGAAAATTACATGGTGGCTATGAGATATCAATGAATGTCATTTTTACACATTAAAAACAATATTTTACTCCATTTGCTGCACTCATTTGTAAAATACTGTTTTTACCACTTGAAAATAAATTCATATCATATCATTGTGCAACTGTGGAGTCATGGGTTGTTACTTTTAGAACTAACTTATCATTTATTGTAACTGACTGACTTAAGCTATACCTGCAGTCAAACTTAAAAGTCTTACTTAGGGACGGTTCATTATTTATGGGGATGACGGGTCGGATAATACAAAATAACTTTTCGTTTTTTTCCTAATGCCTGTAGTAGCATCATGCCAGAATTTCTTAGCCCGTCCTGACTCGTTTTAAATTTTTCAAAACCCAGTCAATGGAAATAATACTTAAGTTGACACAAAATTATTATATGATAACACCATGAAAGCTGTTTAATGAACACATTGTGTAGATTTGTTAATAAACTTTTTCTAGCAATTGGTTAGATATTTTCCAACTCTGAAACAAGTAGTTTTTTATTTTATGTCTCCTGACTGTACTAATTCGAGCCAGGTATACTCTCAGTCTTCAACCGGTTTTCTGAGCACGTTTGTTTTTCTGCTCAGTGGGTCCCGTTGCTTTGATATTGCCCTGAATTTTCAAATCCTGTAAATGTGACTTTTTTCAGAACTCGGTCATTTTGCCTTTTAAAATACTCATAGCCCGTAGTTCCGGGAACAAAATTTTTTGTGACCCAGTCACTTTTTATCTGACCTGGTCATCCCCATAAATAATGAACCATCCCTTAAATGAAAATTATACACAGGCCAAAAAGTTGATACAGGTAAATTATGAAACAAAATTTAATTTGAAGCATAAAAAATAGTATGTTCCATGATTATAATTTTATCTTACTTTGCCATTCCTTTCCAAAGAACAACTCTTTCAACTTTGTATGGGTTTCCTGGTGAAAGCCTGTCAGCCAGAAAATTAAAGCATATTTTGACATTAAAAAATGCTTCATATTAATCAGATAACCTGTTAGCAACACACGAAAAACATAAAAAAAACCCTTTCACTGCACGGTAGACATCCCGGGGTGCGTAACAAGGATTTTTCAGCTGCCTTTTGGACACATTCAAGCCATTATGCATTGTGTGCTAGCCCAAAGTCCTTTCTCAGTGGTCTAATATTATAGATCTGCTAACCAATAATAGCAACTCAACAGTAAGCTAGAGAAATGTGTACCTGAAAACGCCTGCCTTCAGATTAGACAGGAGCCTGCAAAATAACAGATTAATAATCAGTTATCACATTACAACTGTTGTTTTATATACTATTTGGTCTAATTTCAATGAAAAAGAAAATTATTGGATGGCTGGTATGAGATAATATACCCTTGTCTAATTTGACACTGTCCACTCATTTATAGACGAGTATAAATAAAATGAACAAAGTCATCATTTCAGGTCTAACTTATCTTTCAATGTACCAGCTGCCTAAAGGGGACTACCAAATATATATTTTTTATAAAACTATTTAGTACTTAAATTTATTTATAATTGAAGATATCACACCTCTAAATATATAATAATTAGCATACCCCAGTGACCATGCAACTGTCAGGCAAACTCGCAGTTTGATTGGCTAAATAAGGGTGGTCTAACTAACAATTATATTAGACTACAATTTGAGTTTTCTATGAGGACAAAGACAACAAGGCACAGACAAATTAACTATCGTTCATAGAGAATGAGTCAAAAATGAGTTGCGTGTTTGTTTTTGGACAAGTTATATCATTTTTGACATTCTCATCAGCCATAACTTTCGATCGACCGATGACTAATTACATAATATATATAATGTAATGTCATTACATCTTTTAGTTTACGTACTCATCTGTTGACGATAATCCAGAAAATTCCTCCTGACTATCATTTCCACATGCCACATATCTAAAAGAATACTCAGACTGCACACGTTGTGCTACCTGTAACAACTGTTCTTTTCTTCTAGCACGCTCATCTTCTGTTGTTGCCACTCCATCAAGCTAATCAATCAAATGATAGTCAATTTAAATTTTTTAAGTGTCAAAAGACCAGGGCAGGCTTTAAGCCTTATCACATCGGTTTTGTTAAGTTTTGGAGCATTGGATGGCTACAAATGAGTGCAAAGATAGTCATAGATTTTAATATTAGTTAAATATTTTAACTCTTTTTATCTTAATACTGAATTTCTGTATTTAACAGCATTTTTACTTTTATCGTTTTTATTATTTTTAATCATGTGCAATGGTAAGCGCATTGAGAATTTTAAATGCGCAATAAGAACCTTTTTATTCTTATTATTATTATCATTTTGGTTCACAGATGAGGCACTAGATGGGAAAATATACACAAGAGTGCATTTCAAAGAGGTAAGACATATTTTATTGCTTTGTTCTAACTGAACTCCTCTGCTCCCTATAGCCGGATGGGCATCTGGCTGTCTGTACACTTTTTAAAGAAAATAACAATTGAAATATATATATGTTGCCATATTCATTATTGAGAGACATACATGTTTAAGCAAATGTGGACATCTTCAAATAAACTTGCATGTATAACTGCAGATTGAAATAAACCTTGCATGCTTTTTTGAGTTCTTGAAAATAGAGCTGCCCTTGGGACATTCCATTTTTTATCTGCACCCCCCCCCCCCCTAAGGATATTAAGATATTAAAACTAAAGTTGTCCGACGTTTCGATGTAGCTAACATCATTATCAAGGTTAAGTTGTTCTATCGTGGTGTGAATATAAATTAGTTTGTGGAAAATAGTTTTATAGACATTTGCTGCATGATTATGTAAATAGTTTCACGCTGATGGAATCACTTTGCAAATTTAAAGTTGGCGTAAGGATGGCAAGTTTTTGCAGAGGGGGGTTTGGATTATGTCTTCAAAGAAGCTGACAAAATTTGGACCCCAAGGAATTTTTTTTCAAAGGTGCCGACAAACAATCAACCCTTCAGATTTCACTTTTCAAAGGGCACCGACAAAAAATTGAGGGTTCGGATTCCTGCCATCCTTAGGGGGGGGGGGGGGGGGGCGTGCGGATAAAAAAATGGAACATCCCCTTCCTAAAGAAATAAAAAACGCATCCGAGTGCATTGTTGAGTTATATAAGCACGCGGGGATTTTTAAGAACACGAGAGAAGTGCATAGAGGAGCACGAGGCGCAGCCAAGTGCTTCTCGCACTTCTCGAGTGTTCTTAAAAATTCCCAAGTGCTTATATTACTCAACAATGCACGAGGATGAAGTTTTTTATTTCTTTTATAAAATGCTAAGGAGATAGCGATAGCGCGCGCTCAAACTCATTACGTAAGCAGTGTGCATTATAACTTGATAAAGTACGCGCGTGACGTAAGCAGCGTGCTTTATGGAGCTATAATGAACTCGAACTGACCAATCACAGCGCGCACAATTACTCGAACATTTTATAATAAAGAAATAAAAAACGCATCCGAGTGCATTGTTGAGTTATATAAGCACGCGGGAATTTTTAAGAACACGAGAGAAGTGCATAGAGAAGCACGAGGCGCGGCCGAGTGCTTCTCGCACTTCTCGAGTGTTCTTAAAAATTGCCAAGTGCTTATATAACTCAACAATGCACAAGGATGAAGTTTTTTATTTCTTTTATAAAATGCTAAGGAAATAGCGCGCGCTCAAACTCGTTACGTAAGCAGCGTGCATTATAACTCGATAAAGCACGCGCGTGACGTAAGCAGCGTGTTTTATGGAGCTATAATGAACTCGAACTGACCAATCACAGCGCGCGCAATTGCTCGAGCATTTTATAATAACAAATAAAATCGTAACCGCAAGCAAACACAGAGTCGAACAAACTACAATAGTTTACATTAAGTATCTCTCTATCGGTAACTAATTCTACTGAAACATGAAAGGCATATCTATAAATTCTACTATAAATTTAGCCTGGGAGAACAGAAATTATTATACAGGGCTAGCATGCAAATGAACAAGGAAGTTCTTTGGGTCCTGTTTTACAAAACATATTACATGTAAGTTTACGCAAAAAAAATGGTCTTACCGAAGGTTCGTGTACAAAAGACGAAGAATATAATACTCGACATGGTCCAGGAACAAGTGAATGTACTAAAAAAGCGTACACCATTTCACTACAAATCACCGAACCATCATCGACATCTCTTCAACATCATCATCACCATCAGAGCCGACCCAGTCCTCCCCCTTGAAACAACCGCTGGTCAAGGGGGACGTGGGCTCTGCATCTGGGCATTGCATGCTTCTTCTCAAATAAAACTTTTGTAAAAAAAAAAAAGAAAGAAAACCTAATGCATGCAAACTTATCAATTCATAATTCCAATCTGAAAATACAGCGGGCACTTCGATACAAGTAGAGAGGTGCACGCGGAGTGGGAAATCTTTTCAGACATTGTTGAAACTGATCAGAGGCATCAACTTTTATGACCTTTCATTGCTCCCAAAACGACCACCGTATTAGATATAATCGGCTATTCTTTGCCAAACTGTGTGAGAGACAGCAAGTTACCAACAGCTAAACATGATGACCCATCCTAGCCTGGGGCTCGTTGTACCTTTTAGGGACCCCTTTAGAGGGTAAAATTTATACGGTCTCTGGAGTTGTCGAGGTACCTTTTAAGGGCCTTTTAAGGTCATCGATCTGAAATAGCTAGTCACGGCAACCGAATCGTATGTGTTACATTAATAACTTCTACTTCCGAGTTATTTACTTGAAAACAGACATACCATTGCCACTGTTAATTTGTTATATTGTTACCTTTTAGGGTTGAAAATGAATTTGGGCCACGCCCACAAAACAAGATTCTAGTACCATACCTTTTAGGGGTGTTTTAGAAATTTTCCAACTAGCACTCCCGTCAGTTTATAGGGCAGTCCCCTCCCCTGGCATAGGGTATCCCCTTCCATTCGGCAAAGAAATAAGTCAAATGTGTCTTTTCAGTTCGCATAATTGCCTTCTTGCCAGTTTAAACTGCCCCCGAGTGTCCAAAGATGACATATTTACAAATCGTTGAACGTTGAAAGTCACTATTTATATTTCACATTGTGTG
Organism: Meandrina meandrites; assembly: GCA_963693305.1. Classification (NCBI taxonomy): domain Eukaryota; kingdom Metazoa; phylum Cnidaria; class Anthozoa; order Scleractinia; family Meandrinidae; genus Meandrina; species Meandrina meandrites. The sequence continues at coordinate 14,993,899 of OY855907.1, read as the reverse complement.
GTTCCAGAAAATATCCATACTCCCCCCACAGAAGGGATTGGAAATTCCGGGGAGGAGGGAGGGGGGGGGGGGGGGGGGGGGGGGTCTCGAAGAGCCAAAAATTTAAAGCAATGTACGAAGCTAAATTGGAATTTCCAGAGGGGTGGGGGGGTCATAGGGCAAATCCCTTCCGTGGGGGGTATGGATATTTTCTGGAACCACACATTGTAAATAGTTAGTTTGAAGTAGATAGGCGTCCCAATTAAAAACATGAACATGAATTTGCAAGGACCACAGGACAAAAATAGAAGTACCGGATCCTCTCACTGTAGAGGATCTTATCACCTATTACTGAATAATAAACGAAGATTAAATGGAAGGCTTATTAAACAGGAGTATATTTAAATTCCAATATTTCGAAATGTGAAGAATGATATTGTGCCATTTATAGCTTCTTGTTATAGCATTTTTCACATTTCATGTTGAAACGTTTCTCCACATTTTTCTATTTCAACGTTATTTTTTTATTTAACTTTTCCGACAGGCCATACCATCGTTATCCCGTGTTAAAAAAAAAATGTTGAGCACATGAAATTGTTTTTTATGCTTTCTTTCCGTTTATCAACGCATCCGATTGGTAGTTTAAAGACACCGGAAGCCGTAAAACTCATCAAAGTAATCAAAAAGATGTCAAAAACTTTGTTGGGTGGCTAAGGTTGAAGGCGTTTGACGGTAAAAGGAAACCTCTTCTGTTAGTGCGAGTTGATGTCAACTGAAATAGTGCCAAAATCACAAATTTCACCAGACAAGGGAGAAACATTTTATCAAAACAGTAAATGGAAAAGATTGCTTTTAAGGTGGCTCGAAGGGGTTTGGATATTCCCGTCTTTGATATTCTATTGCGGCTACACCAATAACGTTGAGGTTAAACTTTTAGTACAACTTTGTAAAGGTTTTACCAATGGACAAATTTCAGTTGCTATGACGTCAAAATTCATTGCCATGGCAACGTCGTATGAAGTCAACGATGCCTTATTTTTTACCGTTTGAGGCTAATAACTTAAAAACTAGACGGTGAAAGTTTTTGTTTTTCATGTGTGTTTGCCTGCTGGGTAAAACAAACAATCTAACAATGTTAAAAAAAATTCTGTAGGTAGGGTTCAGAGCCACCTTAACTTAATGAAAAAATGATGTAGCTTCGAATCCTACCTACAGATTTTTTTAAAAATTTGCAAAAAAATTTCTTTCCTCAGCTGGATAAAAATATATCGAAAACAAACTTTCACCGAGTAGTTTTTGAGTTATTAGCCTCAAAAGGTCGAAAATAGGGTATCTTTGACCTCATATGACGTTGCCATGGCAACGTTTTTTGACGTCATAACGACGTCAATTTGTTCATTGGTAAAACTTGTACAAGTTTGTACTAAAAGAATTTCCTAAAAATTATTGGTATAGCTGCGATAGAACACCTAAAACGGACATGTCTAATTCTGACTAAACTGTTATGAGCCACCTTAAATTTCCTATGTGCTACCATTTTGGATTTTATGACTTCAATGTGTTGCTGCTATTGCTATGAAGCAAAAGTTCTTTTGTGTGAAACAACTGGACAATGCATCGAGGTGAAGAATTATGCAGATCAGAGGGTGTTGTCCACCAAAGCCGAAGGTAGATAACACCCTCCAACATCTGTATGATTCTTAATAATACGATAGCTGAATTCAATAATTGACCTTTTTCGCTTGCCATTATAGACCAAGTGATAATATCCTCTAGAGAATTTTCTTTTATCCACATTAAATTTCTTCATTTATATACACATGATTATTTGAAAATTTCAAAGCAAGAATTCTCAAGAGTATCATCACATGGTCTGTAATGGGGGAACAAAACGCCCAAGCGAAAAAGGTCTACTGTTTTACTATTCGTTTAAAATATTTCCAGAGCTCTAAATAGATTCTCACTTCAGTGTAGGATTTTGGCAGAACAGTTGCCAATTCCTCTGCTGTTGCTGGACTTTTCCTGTTTCTTTCCTGAAGATAAGCTTTCAAAATCCCTTCTAAGCTTGTTGTGTTTTTGTCATCATTAGCATCTTATAATGTAGAAATTTCTGTTGCCATGTTCAAACCTTGCAGCCATTTTTGCACTTTCTTGCTGTTCGGCATCAAAGCTGTTGTTGTGTGACATCAATTGTCCAATTACAGATATCTTCCCAAATTTGGTAGATGCTAGCTGGTTAGCTGGAATTTCCCAGCGATTGAAAGCCAATCAGAAACGGAGAAATATTTTGAATTAATAACTAATTAGATTATGAGCTCAAGGTTCTATTCGGTGATTGTTGATGAGGCCTTGGCTGAATCAACTATCACCTCAAAGAAATTGAGCGAATAATCTAATTGTATCAGTAGAATTCCAACTTATTTTATTATTTTTTCTGCAATATGAACTGGTATTAAACTTCATGCATCAGCAAAATTGCTTGCAGACTGAATTTATTTGAAACTTAAGCCTGGTTCACACTAGCGACATAACGACATAATGACATGGACATAACGACATAAAGAAAAGTTCAGTTCTTTCCTTATGTCGTTATGCTTATGTCATTATGTTCCTACTATGTCGTTATGTTATGTTCTTAACACTGGTGACATAAAACAGCAACATGAAGTGTTTTTCGCATTTGCGTGACCTTGCCGTTATGTCGTTATGTCGCTAGTGTGAACCAGGCTTTACAGTTGCGACCTTGCGCTCATCACTTAATTCACTAATTTTAACGTTTTTAACTCGTGCAACGGTGAATTCCTCCTTTTAGTCTTCGCGGGAATTGAATTATTCAATGTTTGTAAACTTCCTTGGAAACTTTGGAGAAATGAGAAAATGTTGCCATTCTTTTTGGACGACCTTCAGCCACTGCACACTAATGGCTGATAGTGTTCAATAGCTTAGCCAATTAGATTGAAGCAATTGCATTAGTATACTAGTGGAATTCTAATTATCATCATATTACGGATGGTGACACAAATTACATCCTCTACTTAACACAACTTTTCTTTATTTTTATTTCTATCAAGTACACTTATTTTTCAGTAATTAACAGCATGACTGTCTCCGCCTCCTGACAGACTTTCGATGGAACAAATAAGAAAGAAGCCATTCTACTATAACAGCATGATTGACTTGTAAGTGGAGTCTTTTGTAATTTAAATTGTGCACTGAATTTCACTTTTTCTTTTGAGCCTTCTGAGCTGCCTTTGTTGTCTTGCCTCCACTGCCCTCTGTTTTTGTCACCTCCTTGATAACACCCACAGCTACTGTCTGCTTCATGTCACGCACAGCAAAGCGACCAAGTGGGGGGTAGTCTTTGAAAGCCTCTACACACATTGGTTTTGAGGGGATCATCTGGACAATGGCTGCATCTCCTGACTTGACCATTTTAGGATTGTCCTCCAACTTCTTTCCACTACGACGGTCAATCTTCTCAACCAGTTCAGCAAACTTGCAGGCGATATGGGCAGTGTGGCAATCCAGTACTGGGGAGTATCCTGAATGAATTTCACCAGGGTGGTTGAGGACAATCACCTGTCAGAGTAAAAAGTAACAACTTAGATGAGAGAGAATCTTTTACAGGAATGGGAAATGATGGAATGACTTCTTTTCTTATTTTGAACGATTTAAACGCAAAGATCTTCCAAGAAAATTTTCTGAAAGGAAACAACCAAGAAAATTCACAACCACCATTCATCTTAACTGAGAAATTAAGTCCCCACATTGGCGACGTAACCAGAATTTTTAGTCAAGGATGAAATGTTGGTCGCCAGTAAGTCACAATTTTGAGCCCTGCAGGGGCAGCGCTTATTAACAGTTTTGTCCCAAATGCGGCACTTATTTAAGTAAATACAGTTATGGCCACTATTTCCAGAATTTTATGGTAATACAACGGAGCCTACCTGAGCTTTAAAACTAGCGGCTTGCTTAGGAGGATCATTTTTGCTGTCCCCAGCAACATTGCCACGTTTGATTTCCTTTACTGAAACGTTCTTAACATTGAAACCAACATTGTCTCCAGGAAGAGCTTCAGCAAGAGATTCATGGTGCATCTCAACAGATTTGACCTCAGTGGTGAGTCCAGTAGGGGCAAAAGTGACAATCACTCCTGGTTTCAGGATGCCAGTTTCCACTCTACCAACTGGCACAGTTCCAATACCTGCATTGGGTTAAACAACATGAGCTTTACTATATGCTTACATTTAGCCATGGACGAGCTGTCATCTGTTCATGATATATTAAGACAGGGCTTAAAAAAAGTCCCATCCTATCATCCACAATCACGGGTGGCCCAAGCATAACCTTTGCATATAAATGCCAGCTTTTGATAAGTTTGTATGGGTTTTTAATTGAGAACTTTTGAGCAATAAAAGAAGTTGATGAAACACAAGATGGAGTTGTTTGCTATCATTTTAACGTATTTGCAAGCAATTTGGAGCTAGTTTACATCTGTTCACAATAACTGTGACATGATAAGAAGGAGTGGCTAACTGGGCAAGAGCTTTGCCAACTTATAACAATTTCAAACAAGTTTACTAAAGCAAGCACCTGACCAGGGCAAATAAAATTTGAGAGTTGCTTGAGGGAATTCAAGCTTTCTTCAAGCCCCAATTAGGGGTAACCTGAAAGGAATAAGCTTTCAAATGTGTCTGAAAAGGTTAAGGTTACTGTATACCTTTGGGGGTGTCTCACGTCTTAACAATATAGCGCAGTCGGAATAATTTCGCAAATAGGGCCAAAACACACGGGAGTGATCATACAAAAATCGCTCCAGTATAAAAAGTATACAAAAATAAAAAAAATCACCGACACGTTTTTGTTATTAAAAACATGTTAAACTAGCTGCTCGCCAAATTTGACGTAGAAGGGGCAAATTCCTTTGGAGTTGTAGCTCTTTAAAGTGTCGTGTTCAAAGCAAAAAATTGATTTCAGAAAACAGCGCTCAAAAAATATCTTGCAACGCAAACAAACGCCGCCCACATGAAGCTTGCAACACCTTCTCGAATAACAAGGCCAATCAGTACGCGAGAATGGCGGCTCTCATGACACTTCCCGTGAAAACCGTCTCGGTTGAGTGCATACACGTCATATGGGTGTCACTCTAAAGAAGAATTTTTACTTCCGGTCAAAAACGAAATATGCTCATTTCTCCGCCGATATTCACTCTTTTTCAAAACTTTTTTTTTTAATGAAAGATCGCACTTGGACTATTACTTGGATGTTAAAATCCGATTTCGGGAAAAATTGTCGATCTGAAGGTATACGGTAACCTTAACAATGCTACTGCGAGAAATGGGTTTAAAAAAACATTTTACCTCCAATCTTGTACACATCCTGCAATGGCAGACGCAGAGGCTTTTTTACTGGCCGCTCTGGAGGAAGAATGCTATCCAGGGCATTGAAGAGTGTCTTTCCACTAGCATTACCTTCCTTTCTCTCAATAGCCCATCCCTTAAACCAGGACATCTATATTTTGGGGATAAAAATGTTGATAAATTAAAGAAACATCAAGAAGTTCAATAATTACTACCTGAAAGGAGTACAAGTACCTTAACCTATTGGGGCCTTTGCTGGGCATAGCCAGCCACATAAACCACCCCAAAATGCCCGTGCTGCCTTTAAAACCAAATGTTGGCAAATCCTTCCCTGGATGGAGTTTTTTTGGTTTTCCTATTGCTCTATAGATAAAAATTACCCTCCCCTACCCTTGGTGTTTCAATTGTAAGAATTTTCCATATGGATGATGTTTTCTGAAATAAACATTTTCACTGAAAGCAAGCCTGGTGGAAGGCCAAAAACTACAGCAGAACAGCAAAAAGAGGAAAACGTAAAAGGGGAAAAATTTAAGACCTCCGAAAGTCGAAAGAGGTGTGTTAGTTTTTGAATCTCAAAATTTTGATTTGTGTGCATGCCAAAGCAAAATGTCTTAAATCATGATACTGGTGAAACCAGAAACTCATAAGGTGTTGAAACGTGTAACACGCGTTCACAGTGTTCAAATATTCAGTTTGGCCAAGTACCATATTTGGAAACGCAAAGAGTTTGTACGTGAATGATTTGCACATGCAACGACATGCGCAAGAAAATTTTCAGTTTTGCGGCAAGTTACTTGAATTCCAACCTTAACACCAAAAATTACTCACAGAAGCTAAAGAAATTCATTACGACCACTAAATTACGATGAAACAAAAGAACTTAACCAAATTGAACTGTATTTGACCAAAGTTGTTCAAAAACAAGATTACGCCATTTAGCGCGAGCTAGTGTGCGCTGTGAATTTAATCCAGATATTGCAATTTTGATTGGTTGAATTTTTTCTCGTGATTTTCCAAATATGGTACTTAATGAAAACAAATGTTCAAACGCTTTGTTCAACACGTTTCAACCCTTATGGGTTTCTGGTGAAACACAAGGCACGTTTTCATGTTGTTAATGTTGTTTTAAGTAGTTTGGGACCAACTAAGCTCAAAATTAATAAGAAAATGTAAAAAAACTGTCTTGTATTCTTCTTTGAAAAAACTCCAGGTGTCAATGGGTTTAAGACTGAACTACATACGCTATCACTTGGCTCCAACATGTTGTCCCCATGCCAACCAGAAATGGGAACAAAGGCAACAGCTTTTGGATTGTAGCCAACTTTCTTGACATATGCTGACACTTCCTTCTGAATTTCGTTAAAACGGGCTTCACTATATTTTGGCTCAGTGCTGTCCATCTTGTTAACACCAACAATGAGCTGCTTGACTCCCAAAGTGTAAGCCAGCAGAGCATGCTCTCGGGTTTGGCCATTCTTAGAGATTCCAGCTTCAAATTCACCAGTACCAGCAGCGACAATCAAAACAGCACAGTCTGCCTGAATATGGATTGAACAAACACACTTGGTTACTCCACTTGCATGAAAAGCAAGACTACAGGAATAGTGCTCAAGTTTGTGAAACAAGAAGGTCAAGAGTAATCACGGGCACTCAACTTATTTTACCAGACTCGAGACTCGAACTTCGAGACGCGAGGATCGAGTCTCAAGGATCGAGTCGAGACTGTCAACTTACCTTTGAGCGGTACTGTATGTCAGGTTTTGTGCACGGTCAACCCACAAAATAGCGAACAAAAACCTAAAACAAAGAACTTTGCCGGGTTTCCTAACCATTTCCCTCTATTAACTATGTTTTAGTATATTCAATATTCCCTTTAAATCCAACGCCTCGATGACCGCACCTTTAAAAATAAGCTCCATTTTTGCTTATTAACAACTTTCTTCCTCAAAAGTCACGGTTAAGATAAATTTTTTTGTGCTATGAGTAAAGGAACTAGCAAAGTAGTCACACGAGTCACACAATCCGTGGTTTACGTTATCTTCAGCTAGGTGGTTTTTTCGCTACTAATGACATAACCCCTGCAAGTACGGGCACGCTTAATTGTTTACCTCAACGAATATTTGATTTTCATTTAAATCGCCGAACTTGCTTCGATTAAAACAGCCAAAGAATTCATTTCAATAGCTTAAACCCACAAGAAATACTCGCAAAATTGCAAATAAATTAAAGACCGTCGCTTTTGCAAAATAAACTTGCAATCTTATCTGTTACCATCTTATTTGTCATGTAGTGAAAGTGAAAGCTGCAAAGTAAGCGCATTCCATGGCTAATGTAATACCTTTTTAGTGTATTCAATTCTCCCTTTGAATCCAACGCTTCGATAAGACCAAAAGAAACAATATTTTATACACAATAAAGAAAACAATATCCGTAACTTTATCCGTGCATTAATGTTTCAACAGCTTTTTGCGAATTAACATCACAGGCTGCGTGATTCAGTCCCGATCACGATTTGGCCGAATGGAGGTTTGGGTCTAGTTACCGACAAGAAAAAACTAAAAAAAATAAATCCTGTGCAGAGCAAGAACCGCGCTCGGCCCACGGCCGCGCGGTTAATAAAATTTACAAGTTTGCACTTCAAATGCGAGGCTTGGTGGTGAAACTAGCCAGTTTGACGTAAACATGCATAAGGGATATTCTTGGTCTGCACCTAACATCATCAAACTTCTAAAATCCAGAACAGCAAGACCCCTGAGTTTCTATCCTTCACTGACTATTAGACCTCCTTAATATATATCTTGTTGGCAGTTTCCAGCTTGATAGCATAGCATTAAGGTAGAGCATTATGAATTCCAGAGTTTCACGCCACACAACATCAAGATGACCACCAGAAGGCTGTCATGTATGTTTAAAATCTCTCATCCTGTGGTTTTCAACAATTTGAACAGTTGAGCTTTTGCGAGAAGTGTTTATGTGAATGTTTATTTGTTCATGAGGGTGAACTGACCGCTTTTAATAGCAGAAGTAAATTTCAGATGTTTTCATTGATTTCCAGCCACCATGTTGGTACCCCTCTGCATGGGTACCGACATGGTGTTTCCATACTGCGCTCTCTATATTTTTGTGGAACATTTAGATGGATAACTCGAGTACAGAATACCGTACAAACCTGAGACTTAGAGGCAGAATATCTAATAGTTTTCTACAACCTGTAAAATTCTTGATTTTTTTCAGTCAATAGTTTTGGATTTACTCTTTTGCAGCATGACAGAGAAAACCAGCAATACCATCTGAGTTGTGCATGTTCATAGAAGCACACCCCTTCTAATTTTTTTTGGGGGGTCTCCCAAATACCTTGATTGTTTAGAGAGGAAATAAATCAAATGACTGTCTGGAAGTTAATAAATAAAATCTTACTTGTGATGTTCCAGTGATCATGTTCTTGATAAAATCACGATGTCCAGGGGCATCAATGACAGTAATATAGTACTTCTCAGTTTCGAATTTCCAGAGGGCAATGTCAATGGTAATACCACGTTCACGTTCTGCCTTGAGCTTATCCAACACCCATGCATACTTGAAAGAGCCTTTTCCCATCTATCAACAAAAGAAAATAAAATGTAATTCCCTTTTCAAGAACTCCAAAGACAACAAAAATATTTGGTCAATATTTAACAGTACTGACCTCAAACCAGATTAATAAGAGATATTTTTTTATCCCCATGAGAAGATTGAGGATTGAGAGGATATTACACTTTCTGATTGCATAATGCTGCAAGACCCTGGATGAATGTAGTAAAATAGCAAATTCCTTAGTTTATGGTTTTCTGCAAGCATTTAGGCATTGAATGTGAGAGGAATCTCTCAGCAGATCGCTCCAGAACTCCCTTCTCAAAAACCTGTCCCAATTTGAGATGCGATATGCAAGGTTTGATCAACCAAGGATTTTGATGTTAGTGAACTTGTTAGCAATCAGTGATCTGTCCAACTGGGGGCTGCACCAAACACAATAGGCACTTTTGTTATTCAATGAGATGCAAACAGATGGGCCGGGTATTCTGCAATCTAGCCCAATCTGTTACATAAAAGGATCGTTAGAATGGCCGTATCAATCCTCTCTTATCTCCCTTACCCCCCTCTCCCCCCAAAAAATAAAAGCTCCTTTCACCCATAGCTCCCACCACAAAACCTATTTTTACAAAGCTTCACCTTTGAAGTCTCGATTCACATTTATCTGGGTTTAGTGTTGAGGAAACAAGAACTGATAACAGGCTAATACAATGCAAGAAAATTCAGAAGAACTTCCTGGACTATTTGCGGTGAAAATCAAAGTTTCCGGCTACACGATGCAACTATCTATTAGCTTAACCATACCTCGGCGGCTTCTTTCTCGAACTTTTCGATTGTTCGCTTGTCGATTCCACCGCATTTGTAGATCAGATGGCCCGTTGTAGTCGACTTGCCAGAGTCTACGTGGCCGATAACGACGATGTTGATGTGGATTTTTTCTTTTGGCATTGTTGATCAGCTGGAAAATCCTATCCTCGACGAGATGTTCCTGTTAAGTCAAGGGCAGCGTGGTTCAACTTCAGATGTTTTCAAGGGAAGGTTTAAATGTGTCAAGTTTAAATAACAAAGTTCTCTTAAAGATTACACTTAAGTGAAAAAGATATTCTTCCTCTTTTCTAACAATTATCTTTTAACTCCAACATCACGTGCTAGCAACCAACTCTTAGCCTTCATCTCGAAAGAAAGCGACTTTCGATTTTTCGTTACATCATCAAGCTTAACACGGTTTAAAATAAAACAAATGCGTTTGGCAAATAGTTTTCTATTTTTCGATTTGTATTATCGACATAAAACGCCACAAAAGGAACAGATAAAACGGGGAAAAGATGCCAAAGATTGAATTGATCGGTGACGTGGGACGTGTAGTGTTCCTCGAGTTTTTCATGTTAAATCTCGACTAAAACATTGAACTAACCGTTTGTGAACAAAGAATAACAAATATCAGACTTTTCTAACAACAAAACACGTTCCGATGGCATCAATTTAAGCACGATTTAGCTGGATGAAATGAAACAAAATATCCACCACGATACATACCTTCGCCTCACTGAGAGTCTACGAATAAAAGAGGCCGGTCTCATGCGTGGGGAGAGTTTTATATGAAAGGCCTAGAGGGGGATAGTATTATTGACGTCATTGCATCACGATACTGGCGGATTGCGCAATCTTTTTTTCTGAGTCACCAACCAGTTTGGAATTATTTCCGTTTTTTGCTAAAAACAAGAAAAAACAATTTTTCAAAAATTTAAAAGGAAAAATGAGAAACTCCCAAGGATTTAAACATAACGGAAGAAAACTTAAGTGATCGAAGAATCTGCACACACGGATTCAACATTTTTGCGCCAGATTACAAAAACATTTTTACACAAACTTTAATTAGGGCTATTGTTTTTAGTTCTTTTGATCGAATGAAACGTCGCATGTTCCTCTGATTAAAAACAAAGCAAAACATAACAAAAAAACGCTAAGCAGAGCAAGGTTGTCTATTCTGCAGTTTAATAAAAACTTGGTGTTCAAATAGAGGTTTATATTTCAAAACTAAAAAGTGTATTTCTGAAACTAAACTTGTCAATATTTTGTCTCTGTTATACTGCAAAACGTCACGCAAAAGGTTCAAGAATAAAATTGTAAAGGTAACTGAATATGAACAATAGTCATAGATCAGTTTTAATTTTAAAAAGCTTGGCTTTACTGATAAATATGAACATTTGGTCACCGTCGAGTTGCCAGATTCTGACCACAAACTGAGACAAACAATTTTTAGACAGAAAAACAAATTTTTCAAACCATGCCTTGGTTGAAAACAATGCAACTTCAGCTGACTACACACAATAGCGCTAATTAGTCAAACAATTGCTTAGCCTTCCAAATTCCGACAACATCGTGGATCTCATTGTATCACTTTTCAAAAACACACGCTTGGGTTTACAAATACCAGGGCGCTTTATATAGCGCCCTGCAAATACCAATTAGGCTAGCTCATTGTTCTTTTTCTTTGCGTGGCATCAGCCAAAACCAGTCATCACAAAGCACCAGGCTCAAGGTGGTAAAATAAAAAACCTTGTGTGAAACTTTTTATTCCGAGGCAGCGAATGAAAGTTTTAATAATAATCGAAACATATCAAGTGTTGTCCATATATCGGTTCAGTTCACAGGTGGGCAGAAGCTTTTCAGCAAAAACAACCTCTTTGTTTTTTTTCTGACAAAGGTGGAAAGTAGTAAACGCCATTTTTGGGAGGAGGTGGTGGGGAGGTTTAAAAATTTGGGCTAGGGGCGCAAGGCGTGCGTTTTGAAAACCTTCACTTATTTCACATTAAAATATGTTCGACTTTTCCTACCCTTTTTCAAAATGACCCAAACTTCGATACCCTATTTCAGAGATTTTAGACCAAATCGTGCCAGGAACTGCTTCAGTTTGCGTTAACATTTGAGCCGAGAGCATCAAATTATCCATTTTAATTTAACCGCAATTCCCAAGGCGCGATCAAAAGTGCACAAAGCGCTTGAGTACTTTGTGGACCGCGAAGTTTACTGCAAAGCCACGCGAAGATCCTGTCCTTGTGCACGAAATCCCACTAGCAACATAAGCCATTTTCAGACCAAGATAGTCAAAGTCCTATTCTATACCCTATATAAGGAGAAAACTAGTCATTTACCCTTTGAACTCACACTTACCTCATGTATATAGCATCTGAGTTCCCCCCCTCCCCCTCCCCCTTAGGTAGCCTAAATCAAATTTTACCAGCAAATACGTAAGCACCCCCTGGAGTTCCATATGGTTCACTGTCGAAAAAGCCAAGAAGAACTCGAGATCACCCACTGACATTTTTGCGAGCATTTCGAGCGGAAACCTTATTTTGCGAGATTTGCAAAATTTTGAGGGACCAGTCATGACCGCTATTGTTTTCCACCTTTTTGACTCAGATATGCTCGGTAAGCCGATGAGCCTGAAAACCAAGGAACATTTTTTTATCTGTCCGCTAGTGGCCAGCATTTTACTAGTGAGCCTGGGCATAGTTGTAGTAGAGGGACTGTCTCCTCCACTAACTATGGCCTGGGGAAGAGTCCAATCGTTGCAAAAAGATCATTCTGTTTGTTGTCACCTAGCAACAATAAGTCACATGACTTCTAAACTCTTCGGCACAGTGTTCTAGAACAAAAACAATTTTGGCTTCTGTGGTTAATATTGCCTTGGTTGGGGGTGAATTATCACTAGAAAAGAGCAACTAGGACTGTTAAAACACTTCTTGATCAGTTTACGGTGAAAAACGCGAACACTAGAAGATCATGGCTGGGAAAAACTCGAGTGGAATTCGAGCAGCTTCAGCAGGGAGATTTCCAGATTCGACATGGCGGGCAGGCACTCCGAGCCTTTATCACGATAAATGTGCTCCACAGATCGAAAGAGTTAAATCAGCGCCACCAAGAACTTACGCTCAACGAGAATACGCCAAGTGTGATGTTGTTCGAAATGACGAAATCTGGAAAAATCGATGTAAAAATGAAGGAAAGATGACGAGAAAATGGTAAGACTACTGTAGCTTGAGAATACTCTTGTATATTTTACAAATATGCAGTTTCCGGGTTAGAATATTAAAATTCACACGAAAAGTCTTTGGATTTTTAGTTTTGTCGAGATTAATATTTGAAGATTACTTTTTTAAGGTCTCAGATCTCAGTTTGTTTGCCTCTGTTTGTTTCTTTTTAATTTGCCTATTTCTCTAGACTGATAAGATGCTGAGTCACTAAACAGATACGAACGTTGATTAGCTAATCAACGTTCGTATCTGTTTTTCGTGATATTGATTGTTTGCAGTCTGTTTGTGGTCGACAAGTATCTTATCGACACTATTCAAAGTCTCTTAAGCGTTAGTTTTAAACTGACTTCAGTATTTGCCAAACAAATGTGATATGTCCTACCAATGCCGTAGCGCATAAAGTTAGTTACATTTAAGCCATTTTAATGGAAATCTTATTTTGATGATATTTTCTTGGCAGGTTTAATTTTTTTAACGTTTAATTGAATTTCTGTGGTCTTTATCTTTAAGGGAAGAAAACTGGGGTTTTCTCAAAGATTATGACCCAAAGGTAAGAAAGGTTTTTATTTTTCACACAGCTAAAAGTCCTGAAAAAATTAAATTTTACCCCTTTATAATAGCTTGCATTGGTGTCAAGCATAAAATAAAAAGAATAATTTGGGCTAATATTGTTATTTATTGTCTGATCTGCAGCCATAAGAAGCCAGTCAATTTTTACATCAGAAAATCTTTACAATTTATGTTACACCAGATTTGGCGGTGGTTAAAATTTGTATAACAATGTCCCAGGTTTTTAAAAGGACTTAAAAAACCTGCAACATGTTGCTACTAACAACAATTTGCTGCATTGGAAAACATCAACACTGCCAATTGTTACATACTCTGCGAGCAGAGTCTTCTTCGACCTTCCTAGATAAGTCGGGAAGAGGGAGAAGACGCTGCTAACGGCCTCAAGTTTCTTTGAATTGCCACTCATCCAAGGAAATGGATGAGTCAGACTAGTTTCGACGCAGTCAGACCAGTTTTCCACTGTTGCGCATCATCAATTGTACGAATTGCCACACTTTGCGTCTACAGTAATTTGTTTACAGTCGATCACTGAATCGAAAGTGGTGCCCGCTTGGTTTTCGTACAAAGTATTCAAAAAAGCAGCGAATTCTGCTCATTGTAAACTTAAAATCGGGCAGATTTCAAGCCACTCGGAACCACAATCACGTCTCGTTTTCGAAGTGGTAAACAAACGTTTTTATCTCTTCCGACCGGACATGGCAAAATTGTTGATTTACCAAATCTGCCCGATGGTTGCAAAGGAACTTTTATCAATGAAAACCAATTCCCAACTGAATCAATGCTCGTCGATTACTCTCCTCTGAATTCCCTAATTACCGGCCAAATACAAGTTTTGAGCAGGTAGTAATCAATTTCAGAATCGCAATAATATATTTTCTTGACGGTCATTTGAAAATTTAATTATTATCACAACTTGAGAGCGAGGCTGAGCGAGGCTTGGTTACATTTGATTTTGGAGCATGCTCAATATGAATTCTTGAGGCCATTGCAATTGGCAGAGTCTTTCTCTTCTCGACTGATCTAGGAAGATTGAAGAAGACTCTGCTCGCAGAGTAATTGTTACATGTTATTGATTTTAATTAACGCAACAATGTTGCATTACAAATCATCTTGCATAACATCACCCTTTAAGTTCAGTAATCAGTACAGAAGTTACTTAACACCCGTAATAAAATTATTTAATATAGACCTTTACTTGCATATTGTACAAGCAGTGTTCTCCGTGTCCTTGGTGTGCCATTGCGTAAATGCCATGAACAAGCTTGCAAACACAAACTACTCTTGGCTCATATTTAATGGTTCATGTAACAGGGTCTGGAAGGGGTTTCGCGTGATCCGTGAATTGACCGAAAAACAGAGCGTGAATCGGGAAAACTCATGGAATACAGCCGTGATTCGTGAATTATATATTCACTGTGACGCGTGATCCTTTCAAGTTGTAGTCCGTGAATCGTGATTTCTACCGATATAATGTTGTGAACATCAAATAACCCTACACGAATACATGTAAATTGTCTATCAAGATGGCTCAAAATACATGTAGGTCTTCTGTCATTGTTGTGACTGTTATGTAATGTAACCGGCCGTTGTCAAAACGAAACAGTTACCTGTGAGAACGATATCTGAATGTGGCGAAAGTATCATGAGGGAATGGGCCCAGGAGCATGGAAAGGCTGTGCGGCAGCTGACAATCAGACAGATCATCACAAAACATGCAGGAAGAACCTTTTCACCCGGAAGGGGGGGGGGACTCCCATATGGAATGGACAGGGATGCTCGTCGGAAATTTTAAATTTAACCCCTAAAAGAGACCAATCTGGGTGTGGCCGAACGTTATGCAGACCCCTAAAAGAGTAAATATTGGTTAGTTAGTTAGTTAGTTCTCTTCACGCCATCAGGCGCATAAGGCTGTAACTGTCTCTCGCCAACTAGCCCCGTCTTGCGCTGCATGCGCCCCTGACTTCCGACCAGCCGGACCACCTCTTTTGCCTGGATTCTTTTTCCACCGTCCTTCTCCATGTGGTTTTAGGTCGTCCCACTTTTCTCTTCCCTTCAGGTTGCCACTCCATTGCCACCATACAGTCATCATTCCTCTCCTTTCTGAGCACGTGGTCAATCCAATTCCATCTTCTCCTTCGGATTTCATCACTGATCTTCTTTACGCCTGTTATTTGTGAAATTGTGTCGTTTCGGATGCGTTGCGGCCACCAAATTCTTAGAATCCGTCTCAGGCACATGAACTGAAATCTATCCAGTTTCTTCTCCTCAGCAGCTGTTAGTTTCCATGCTTCACACCCATACAAAAGAACTGGTCGTACTAAGGTCTTAAACAGTTTGATTTTTGTATTCCGACCAATGCTCCGTGTGTTCCAGATGTTCCTCAAGTTGAAAAATGCTCCTTGCGCCTTACTTAGACGTTTCTTGATGTCTTCCGTGCTGCCACCCTCTTTTGTCACAGTCGCACCCAGATATACAAACTCTTCGACGTCTTCTACTTCCTCTCTACCAATCATTACTTTGTCTTCTCTTCGTGAATTCATTCTCATAACTTTGCATTTTTGAGCATTCAGTTTCAGTCCCACTCTTCCTGCATTATCTACCAGTCGGTTGGTCTTGTTCTTAACAAGAAAAAAAAAGAGTAAATATAACGAATCAAAATTCTTTCTTTTTTGTTATTCCTTAGCGTGTAAGCCTAAACGAGACCTTGACGGCTAAAAATAATGACATTTTGCCCAGAACACCCTAAGCGAGACCAAAATCCTAAATTTACACCCCTAAGCGAGACGACGAGCATCCCCGTCCATTTCATATGGGGGTCCACCCCCCCCCCCCCCCCCCCCCGGGCCTTTTCATTAAATACGTACCGGGAAGAGTTACCAGAAGGCGAACGGATTCCCACAGAGTGCGCAGTCCTTGAAAACTGCACCGATGAAATCAAACCAACAGTCTAGTGTGATTAAAACAATCTAAATATGACTCCTCTTCTAACGAGGAGGACCACCAGCTAGCGGAGGACCGAGAGTGGAGAGGAACACTATGAGATGCCAGTCACCGCCGTGAACTTCTTATCAAAAACAATCGATTTTATAGCAATGAACTTCATTACTCATAATACTTTATCTCCGTCATTGTCAAACGAAAAGCAAAGAATCATCACTTTGATCGCCATACTTTCTGTTTCCTTCCAATCACGGGGTCATTAAGACCAACACAAAGCAACTGTATAATCATTTTATAGACTTGATTAATTCATTACCTAACCACGTGATTCGTGAAATCTAAAGAAAAAGTTACGTGATTCGGGAATGTACGGAAATTTAACCCGTGACTCGAGATCCAGACCCCCCCTTCCAGGCCCTGATGTAAGTGCCGTCTACTACATTAGCATTCTTCTTCTACTTCAAATTTTTGGGAGAACCCTGTACAAACGGGTCAACTTCCATATTTCTTTTACCACTGCTTGAGGAAATTACAAAGCTCCAAGAACAAGATATATTTCATAACACTGATAATCTCACTTATTTTACAATGTATTTATCTTATAGGGAAGACTCAAACCAAAGCAAGAACTTCCAGAAAAAGTGAGTGTCTACTCAGATAAGGTTCCAAACACAACAAGTCGACAATTTGGGCACAGAGTGAAAAGTGCACCAGCAAGAACAATGCAGAAATTTGAAAGGCTAACAAACTACAGAGTGAAGTCAAACAGAGAGTTGATGTGCTATGACTAATGCCAGACAATTCACAAGTTCAATAGTTAAATAACCCAGGACCTGTTGTTCAAAGGAAGGGTTAACCGCTGTCCACTGGATAAATCACTATCCTGTAAAACAAAAAGTGCATATTGCATGGATAAAGATTTTTCTGGCAGATTAAGCATTTTCCATCCTTTATACAACTCAGGGGATCACATCGATAATTATTACGTGTACTGCAATTATATGCAGATTATTTTTAAAATATAATTTATATGGTGGAAGTAATGTACAGTTTTAACCAACATGTATAGCCTAAAATAAATTTAATACTTACAGTGAAACAAACTCAACCGGGGCCACCCAACGTTTTTTAGCCAATCACGAGACAAGTTCAGAACAAAGGAATTGAACTTCCTTCATGCATGAGCAGTTAAATTTGCCCCTTATCGTGATTGGTCTGCCGATGAAGGATCTCCAATTCTTTTGTTCCGAGTTTGTCTTGTGATTGGCTAAAAAAAACGTTGGGTGGCCCCAGTTGAGTTCGTTTCTGAATCACTGTAATATTGCATGCTTCACAAAATGTATCTGTTGTTGTTCAATTTTACTCTTGGTAACAAATTATTTGGTATTAAATTCCTTTGTTTTATATTCATTATTATGCATTACCATACAATTAACAACAAAAGAAATTATTTATCAAATTGTATCAAGGCAAAATTTGAACCACAACATATTCATATTTCTTGTTAAAATGGTTGCTAAGTTAATGTTAAGTATTTTCTTCAAACAGAAAAATATTCAAGCTGCACATGCATATACTATGGTATACTTATAAGTCAATGTTCATAAGAATGTAAACATTAATTTTCTGAGAGAAAATTAATTTAGGGGAAATTTTTACATGAAATTGAATGATGATAGTTAATCAAATGTTTATTATGCTTTTATATATTGTTATGATTTTTTTGTTGAAGCACTGCAGGGTACCCTGAGTGGCAATGGGTCTGTCGATTTCATGAGTTCGAGATAGAAATTTTGAGTTCGAGGAAGAATTTCGAGTTCGAGTTAAGATATCGAGTTGCTTGCGGTTAGCTCCACTCTTGGTTTGCTTGCGGTTAGTTCCACTCCAGCTTTCTCGGCAGTTAGCTCCACTCTTGTTTGCTTGCGGTTAGTTCCACTCCAGCTTTCTCGATAGTTAGTTCCACTCTGGTTTTCTTGCGGTTAGTTCCACTCCAGTTTGCTTGGCAGTTAGTTCCACTCTTGTTTGCTTGCGGTTGGTTCCATTCCTATTTGCTTGCGGTTAGCTTTCATTTGTTGATAACGGCGACACTTTGCATGACCAACTGCGAAAATGTCACGCCATGTTGTGGGCTTTTCGTTTTTGTTTTCTTTCTTTTCTTTTCTTTTTTTGTCGTCCATCACGAAATCAGTAACTTTTCAGGCCCTTCCTTTTAACTAGAACTCGAAATTTTAGCTCAAAATCGAAATTCTAATTCTAACTCAAACTTGAAATTTCTAACTCGAACTCATAAATTTAATACACTCAGTGGCAATAGTCAAATGTGAATTTAATTTGGTGGTAACATTATATTATGGGGAACATTGAGAGCCACTTTTTCTTTCTCTTTGAGAAACATTTCGGTTATAGTGAAGTCTGTGAGAAGCTGTTTAAAGGCTATCTGAGGGCTAAAGATATACACAAAGATTTATATTTATATATAAACATGTGATATATGTTATTATTAATTGGATGGCTTGGTACCTTGCACAAGACTGTGTAACGTACTCCACATGGCATTATATTCATAATGTTACTGTTAACCATATGTCTGCCTCAGCATATAGGTTTTAAACTAAGGTTAAAAAAAATTAAGACCACGCCAAGTTTCTCTGTTCCATTTTCTTATGGATCAGTATAAGTGTGCAAGCAGGCGCATTTCAAGAAATACATGCACGAGTGGTGACACTGCAAGAACAAGTTGGCAAGTGAAGCACACCAGCATGTCTGGTAGTTTTGGATGACAGCTAGCACTAGATGTGTCGTTCTTGCAGTTTTGTCACTCGTGTATTTCAAATGTGAGCCTTTGCACAGGCTTGTGGGTATATTAATTAGCTGGTATTAAGATGTACATGTTGCTATCACCACACGAATGGTAAAGTTTACATGTAGGTGTAAATAAATATATAAAAATAACCTTCAAGTATTTTAATTTTTTGTATTACAGGAAGTTCTTACTCCATGCTGGGTTGGGGGGGGGGGGGGGGGGGTAACACATTGGTTTGGCACCATTTAGTGCCTTTCAAAATTATATAAAATGACAGCTTAGGCAATATATTGATTAGCGTGAATTTCTGCCCCATTCTCTGGTTGTTTGCTTCCTGAAAAATTATTTCAACCCTTTATGTTACAGGTAATAAGCTAATATGTACCTCTTAGAGAAACGGACTTGAGCCCCGCTCACAATCCGCGACTGTATTACGTATACGAAGTTTCTTTCAAACCCTGGAATCAAACGTGTAATGACCTGGCGAAACCTCAGGCAAAGGTGGACCCGGGTGGGGGGGGGGGACTCCTATATGAAACAGGCAGGGATGCTCATCGTCTTGCTTAGGGGTGTACATTTTGGATTTTGGTCTCACTTAGGGTGTTCGGGGCAAAACACCAACATTTTTAGCCATCATGGTCTCGTTTAGGGCTCCGCGCGAAGAAATGTAGAAATATATAAAATTCCATACTTTTAAAATCAGCGGTATCTTTTAGGGGTCAGAAAAAGCTTTAGCCACTCCCAGATTGGTCTCCTATAGGGATTTAATTCAACATTCCTGACGAGCATCATCGCCTGTTTCATATGGGTTCCCCCCCCCCCCCCCCCCCCAAAGAGGGGAAAACTCTTCGTAAATGGGTAACTGGGAATGGCGCGCACTTCCCAAAAAGCTGCGATTTTTCCTAACCTATTTCACACTTCACACTGTTAGTAACCCCACCATCGAAGATATCCTATTTCAGACCAATGGCTTTAGTAAATCACACATCTCAATGGACGAATAATAGCAGCTTGAACATAAGTTCTCTAACCTTTGGGCGCCTAAGCAGTGATGGATCCAGGGTTTTTTCTTAGGAGGGGCTGCACATAGGTTTTTTTTCTCTTTTTGCAGAATAAGTAAATTTTGCAACCCCTGCGTCCTCCCCCTGGTTCCAATCACCAGTTAAATGAAATTGATGTCACCGACCACAGAAAAAAAGAAAAGTTTTCGTTTGAATTTAGCACCTATATATATGGCACATATAGACCGTGTGCACGGTGCCGAGCTTGAAATAACGGATGATTCAAAGTGAAATCGGTAGTATCAGGAGTGGTATTGATGCAATAAAGGAGACATCTAGTCAATCAAAGCAAAAAACAAAAACAAAACAAAAACAAATTGATTGCAGCGTTGGCACTACGCCAGACGGGCAAAATTTATTGGCCAATATTTCAACTAGCAGAGCTACTTACTGCTACTTCTTCAGGGCCAGTACACTAATGTGAAAATATCAAAGGTTAACCACACACTTAATTTTGAAAACAGCTTTCAGATTTTAGCCTGCGAACGCAGACGTATTTCCGACCGTCGGTCCCGCTGTCTTTGGCGGACAAAAGCGCACCCGGCCGGAAACACGTCTGGGTTCGAGGGCTATTCAGATTTTGGCAGCCTCTTTGTTTTATTTTGAGCAACTTTTTGAGGAGTTGAACAATGGATTTACTGAACACCGCAATACCAAAAAGAAAAAAATCGGTAGTATCTTGTTGTCCGTTCTGGAATTAAACAAAAAAATACGACGAACTAAATTAAGGTGTTCTGAGGCAGCACAAAAAAGTCTGGAGCCTAGCCTCAAAGGGCTCTTCAGAAAGACATATACATATAGCGTTCCACCTCACGAGAAAAGCCCTCTGCTCTGGGTTCAAAGGCAGTCGGTCACGTTCAAGATTACAGGTAGATACGACAAAATGCCTCGTGATATAAATGTAATGCAATGTAATGTAAAACTTTATTTAAACACGGAAAATCATCAGTTAATTAAGCTTAAGTAAAAAACTAAAACTAGTTACAAACTGCTTTACATGATTACCTTGTGGGAATCCGATATATCAGCTACCTTCTTAATAATTTCCTTAAAATTATTAACGGATACAGTATTTTTAGACATTTGGGCAAGGTATTCCATAAAATAGCCCCGCTGTAGGAGAAGCTTCGTTTTAAATAATTGGTGCTTGGTTTGGGTAGAGTCAGCTTTCCCTCGGAGTCTCTCAAGTTATAAACAGAGTGATGCTGAGATAAAACACTTTGAAGATATATAGTTCGGGGCAAGTCCATTCATGGTTTTCCATTCAATAATTCATGGTTCCATTCAGAGGTTATGTAGCCTCTGCGACTGCAACAAAATTGAAGATCAAACTCACTTTTTGTTAGATTGAATTAGCTATTCTGCTATGTGTTTAAGATACATATTCTTTTCTAAAATAGAATATAAAATCCCAAGAAATAAAACCCTCCCCCACAACACCCTCCTTTCCGATTTAGCTCTAAGCTATAGATGTTGCGGTTACACTTATAACCGCAACATAAGAGTAAAATAAAAAAATAGAGTAAAATAATGATTCAACAGTAGTTTAAATTCGAGCAGGCTCTTGTTGGTGATCTCCGTTGAACAGCTGTTTCCGCTGTCACGTTTAGCGCGGTTTGATCATCCACATCTAGTAAAAACATCTCCTTTTCATTGTGGCCCAGAGAACATCCATGTATGCGCAAGCTTCGGTCATCTTTAAAGCACGTTTTGGTCGTCTGCGAAATTGTTTCCTCGGTCTTCCTTTTCTGACAAGGAACGCAATAAAATGGATTCAGTGAGTTATGAAAGTCTCTGTGATGTGCGGCTTGGTAATAAACCGATTGAAAACGATGCGGACACTTGCGGTTTTCATAGCAGGGTAGCGGGTATACGCTGTAAAAGTGAACTAAATATTCCTCTCTTGTTCTAAAGTATTTCCCACAAGAACAGTTACATTTCTTGTGCGAGTTTTTCATGTGGATTTCCTTCTGATCCTGGGAGAGAAATTCCTTCTGCGGACAAAACTGACATGAGATTCTCAACACCGATTGGACGAGCTTTACGTTCTTCGAAAACGTTGCCCTCGCTTCCGTCTCGGAACTTTGAAAGTTAATATTGTGCTCACTCTTTAAATGCGCTTTTTTAATTTCTTCAGAACAGAACAGTTCATCGCAGTATAAACATATCGTTTGAGCAGATTTATGCTTGGAAAGAGCCTCTTCTGAACGAAATCTTTGACGGTAACCATGGCAGGAAGGATTGTCGCAGAAGTAGTTGTGTTCTTTAGAGTTATGTTCTTCCGTTTCTTGTTCGTTCAGGAAAACAAGGCGACAAAACTTACACGAATCTTCCACAACTTCAAATATGTCCATTTCCTTGCCATTAATCTCTTGGATATTCATCTCGCGATTAAACGATTTCAAGATCGCAATAAGCTCGTCGTATTGCCTTTCCCGTTGGGCTACCAAACATATCCGCGTCTGAAAGATTTCTTCGTTGTCGAGGTCAGCAAAATCGCCATATTTCCCCAGCAGGTAGGCAATAAGTCCCGTATCAGATGCATACGGAGACGTAGTTAGTGAAAAATGATTTTCTATCCATACGTCTTTCGGTGGAAGAGCCTTGACCGGAGTGTCTTTCCTCAGGAAAACGTGAAGCTTCAATCGCGATGTTTTGGCGACTGTGGAAGCAAACTTGACGTCTTCGACGAAGTTTCGACAACTGCTCTCCCAAACCAAATAAAATTCGTCGTAGCTTCTGGTCGCACCCATCTACGTATTTCAGCAACTGCCTGCGCTGTTTACTGCGTGCGATATAGCCCTCAAAATAGGTTCACAGTCACAGTAATTGCGCTGACGAGAACGACATCAAAAAATATTGTATTTCCATTCGGCCGAGACAGCTCTAAACAGGTGTCCAGTTGAACAAACAACACATTATTGTGATTATCATAAGCGGCTTCAGCTCAGCGTGGAAACTCGACAAGATCCTTAAGTTGACTTCTCAAAACAAGGAAGACCAAACAGAATAAACAAACAGATGTCAAGGGACAAAACAGTGTAGACCGACATGTATACAAAAGGACAGAAAATTGCAATCAATGCATTTTTTTAATTAGAATAACAAAAGCCAATTCTCAATTTTAATAAAAACGAAATTACGGTGTTAAAAAGCTGTTAATTGAGTGAAAATATTGGCCCGACTTTTGTTTAGTTTAAATTTTATATTATCTTAGTTTTGAATCGTTTAAAGTATTATTATCACTGATTGTAAAACCGCAGATAATCACGTTTACACAAATGGAGACCAGTATAGAAAGTGGCCCGCTTAGATGAAAAAAGATCATGTCAACAGAAATTTCGGCATGTTTACAGAGCAGTGTGTTAAAAAGACAGCCGGCGCTGTGAAAACAATAAGGCGCTCTGACTTCATTGAGCGTGGGATACAGGAAATAAATTTTGACGGACATTTATTTCCATCAAGTGGTCTAAAGATACTCTCATAAATTGAAAGCCCTGAAATATAGAAACACTTTCAATGACTTGTTATGACTTTCGAATGTTTGTGTTACTAACGGTCTTTGGCAGCAGTTGCGGCTTGGGAGCTGGGCTCTCGTCCCCAGTCAAGTTTTGACTATAGAGCGTTTTCAAATGACGTCACGGCAGCCAAATTGGTGTGACAAAGAAACGGCCGCCATATTGGTGTACCAAGTCATTCCTCAACCTCGTCCCCAGGGCCTTCTCCGCGACGATTTTCAAAATGGCGGCTCGTCGGAAGAAGACCCTGGGAAAGGCTGGGTCACGTGGTACAAAATCTCCAAAAATCTTGGAGATTTTTATCACGTGACTTTTCAGAGAAGCCAAAACAAAATGGCGGCCGAGGTTGAATTCGAATTTACTCTTCTGCTCTTCGACGGCCTAAACTTCATGCAAGAGGCAGTGATTGGCTCCGTAGAGCAGAATATATTATTTTCGCCGGGTGTTTGGAAGTAGATCGTACGGCATGAGAGTCTGAAAGGTACGGAAAGTAAAATGTAAAATGTTTATTGCCAACGAGTCAGGCCTTCTGGAAGACCAGAAGGCCTGACGAGGCGGCAGATTATAGAGCCGTGAGAAGATTTGTATGTGCGGAAAAAATCTCACAAACGCTCCAAAATGTAGAAATGTAAGTAATGTAATGTAAGGTAGATCGTGACGACACAATGTCTGATGTTTTTAGCCAATCTGTTGAGCAGAAACTGTTCAGCACGTGCACAATTTGTCATAGTTTTGGCCAATCAGCGCGCTACTTATTTGTTCAGCACGTGCACGATGCATGATTCATGGCGTCGATACGTGATCCGCAAACTCACATGTGTGAGAACCTAAACATTTAACGGCCGGTACGCGATCTGCTTTTAGCCAACGAGAGGCTCTTCCGAAAAGATTTATTCAAGAAAATCTGCCCAGAATCAATGGAGAAACAAAGAAGATGACCTCGGATACAGGCAAAGTGAAAACTGCTCACGTTTGTTGCAGTATTGAGCTGAGTGACACTGAATCGCTGCAGAATTATTTCCCTTCGCATTGCCAGTAGATTCTTCCAGTACCAAGTAAGCTTTATTGAGATTATATGACATTTTTATTTCGATGAAAAGTGCGTTCTTTGCTTCATTTTTCCCCTACTCGCTAGTAATGGCAATCTTTCGGAGTGAAAAAAGATCGAACTGAAAGCATTTAGAATCTGTACGTGACCGCTTATCGAAACAATCTCCGCAGGAATTCCAAACCCCGGTATGGAAATCGCCACGAAATGTTCATTGCTCTAGTTCTACATCTTGTATTTTAAGAGCACTAAGTACTGTATATATATATACTCTGTATATGTGCTTCTAAAAGCAAATAAAAAGGAAATTTATTTTATGGAGTTGTTTCAAATGACGACCAATGACGCGTATGGCGACAGGAGCTTGTAATTGTAATTGTAGCTTGCGCCCCCACGACGCGAGGTCATAATTTCAAAATAAAGTATTTCTTAGCTGGATGACCTCGAAAGTAAACATTTTATACCTGTTTCTACCGGTATAGTTTATTTTAGGGCGCGAATGCCCTAAATCTTTTTGATTTTCGAACGATTTTCTTCGGCGCCAGAATCAAAACAATAACAAACACTCGCAGTCGACAGAGAGTCTTTAATATTAAATTTAGTAATCAATTAGTCTTGTGAAGCGTGTAGGGGGTTGGGTAAAATGCAGCCTTTATTTGTGTTACTATATATGAAGTAAACAAAGGCTATATATTTTCCGAGTTTCAGTGGCTCACAGCCACTTTGATTTAAGGTCTATTGGACTTAAAAACAGCTGACACCTTTCCAAAATAGCGGCATAGAACTGCAATGGCTTGCAACCCTCAAATTACATGGATTTCACAAGGTTTCTCACTACTTAAGTATCATTTTAGAACTCCTTCATTAGGCCTTCACCAAATCGCATCAGTTTATTCCATAAACATTCCGCAACGAATACATGCAATGTACATTGATCACACCCACATCATAAAGTGTACTTTTAGTCAAACATTTACAATAAATTTATTATCCTCACAACCCTTCTCTCTTGTTGTACTCGTTGGCACTTCTACCGATAGGTACCACTAGTTAATATAAGCTTGCTGATACATGCTCTTACTTTCGACATTTTGATTGAGCTCAGAAGAAAAGAACTTAGCGGTTTATAGGAAAAGAGGTAAAAAGTGTGCTCAATACCTTATACACATGGATGATTGTCATATCAATCGCGAGTACAGTGGCATGTTTATCTGCTTTAAAATTAATTCTTATTACAGTGATTTTCATATTTATGACTAAAAGCTTTAACCCAAGTACACTACATATGTGCATCAAAACAGGTGAACCTGCATGATTGTTTCAGAAATGACTTGCATTATCTGCAACTTTAGTCTTCTGTAATTAATTTTGACTTTTGTAGCCACCGCAGTGACCAGCTTTACAGACCAAAATATCCCCACTATTATTTCACAGATGTTAAGTTATGTATGTATGGGTCAGTGTAGATCTATCTTGAGATAAGATCTGCTGGCACATACTGCCAAAAAAGCATTAAATGGAAACCCTGCTCTTGAGGCAGGTTCACATCAAGTTGCTTAAAATAATGCCTAAGTTACAAATGTTTCTGGAGAATGGAGAACTAACATTGATTTAATTGATAAAAAGAAAAGATTATTATTTGCTTTTTCATTTCCCACACACTGCCATTTCAGATTTTATGATGTCAGTGTGTTGCCACTATTGTTTAGAAGCAAAAGTTCATTTGTCTGAAACAATGGGCAATGCATTGAGATCATAAATTCCAAAATGGCACCGCATGGGAAATTTAAAAGCAATAATCTTTTCTGTTTATGGTTATAGTTAATTTTGCTCCCTTGTCTGGTAAAATTTGTAATTAAGGCATTATTAAACAATCCATCATCAACTTGCCTCAAGAGTAGAGGGTCCCTTTAAAAAATAATATTCCGGAAAACAAACGGAGGTTGGCAGGTTTGTATCTCTACCCCATTGAGATTTGTCTTTTGTGCTTTTCCAGGTGAAGAACTTTTCATATCCAAGCCAATCGGTGGCAAGAGTTGGATGTCTGGCAAATCCTGATGGCTCCTGTTGGGGCTTATTTGAAATGGACTCATTTTGTGCAAGTTCTTGAGCATCAGCATTTTATCATCTCTGGAAGTTCTTGTTGAATGTGCCCGTGACTAAGGATAAACTTTTGTAACATAACCAAAAAATAAAAATAAAAGTAGCCACATAAATGGATTATCTAGCTCTAGAAAAGAAAGATATATAACATGTTGACTCTTTGGATTAGCGCGTTTTCGCCAAATGATTTTTAAATAAATTATGAGGTTTGTCTGTTGTTGCTGGATGTCACGGGCAGCCCATGCCCCCAGCTACGCCCTTAGAAAGGAAAAAAAGTGAATGCTTTTTTACTTAAATCCAGTCATCGTCAAACGAAGGACTCCACACACATGCACTATTTTTCCTCATGAGAAGAGTTTTTAAAATACATAACAATGAACTTGCTGGATCTGAACTGATGCCATTGTTGGATCATCTGGCCTCCAATGATCTTATGCTTGGTAAAAGATTGTGCTGTACAAATAATTTACCACTCAAGAGAATGAAAGGATTTTCACATAGATGGTGGTGGCACGCTTTAATTAGTTTTAAGCCTTTTAAATTTTTGTTTTCATGATGATCATGCTCGGTTAGTTTCAAGAAATCATTATCACTGCCTGTATTTATCGGGAGGGGGTAGCATATTGGAACTACATAGGTATGTAAGACCTGCTGCACGGGTGGGGTATGGTTTTTAAGCAGTTTTGTCCAGGGTAGGGTAAAGAAATCAGAGCATTTTGGTCTTAAGATGGTATTATTGGAATGGAAAAGAATGTAGACTAGAAAGTAGTATTTAAAATCAAAGAACCTCACATGAACTTTAAAATCAATATTACTGACTGTCACAGCAATGATTTTCTGGAAAATAACAGGTCAGGTGAAGGGAAGGCAATTGATTTTGGCATCTTGTCTAGCACGGTTTTTAAAGGCAGCAAACAGGGTAAGGGCTTTATAGTCCAAGTGGCACATACCTTTCCAAAAATTTCCATAGTACATTGCTTTCATTGTCATTCTAAAGGATGCTTGTTTTAAACAATTCAGTGGGGTGTCCTCTTTTGAGAGAGTTGACTTCAAGAGGCCAATCAACTATGACAGCGGTTTGGTTATATATATACCTCATACAGTACATATTCTGCAATTTTATTTCCCTGATTACTCTTTGCTTTTAGTCTCAATTGACAAGATATATGTCAAACTCTTGAGTCAGTGTTAAATCCCATTCGCAAATACCTCAAGTTTTGCCAAAAATATTTGCTGCACATTTTGTTTCAAATATCTTTCTTCTTAATATTTGGAAATGTGATGAAACACTGTCATGTTTGCAGTAAGTGTTAACTGATCATGAGAAATGTAGAAGTGAAAGCAAGCAAGCCTGAGACAAACTCTGAGAACAGTGATATAACTTAAATTTTAAAAGAAATGATTTCTTTTTCTGCCATTAAAACTGTTTGGATCTGATAAGATACAATAATTTTTATTTTGATGTCTGATGGAAAAATGGGAAAGAAATCAACTCAAGAACTGCAAAGAAAATTACTCACTAGTAATGTAGATATTGTATTCCATAAAACAAGGAAAACAACTCACGATTGTACAGAAGCACAAGTAATTTGTTAGCTTTGCATGAATGACAAAGGTTTCAAAGAACAATACATTAACACACAAGTCATTCATACACACAGTTAAACAAGAATATGATCCACAGATTCCTTACCATCAGAAATCAGTTCACGCTTTTTAATGGAGTGTAGCTCGGAGAGATTACACTATTTAAGGGCAATATATTTCAGTCAAAATAAATGAAATTTCTTCCATGATCACATTTATTTATATTCTCGTAGATATTTTATGAAGAAGGTTTACTAAGCATTAAATGAACAGCAAGTTTGCTTCCTTAGGTCACCTTTTTCCTGCTGCACTACTTGTGCATGATTTTAAATAAGCTTCCACTTGTATAAACCTAGAGAAAAAGAACTGGTATAAATTAATTCATAAATGAGTACAGATCTTAGAAAGTACCAATATCAGCTACAGCCCGGTCGAATTAACTCTTCCATCTTGAATTTTACTCTTCGACAGTAGTTTTATTTATATCTCTACAGAACATGGGAGGAATAGTGTTTAGAAGCCCATAGAACAACTGAGAACAATCAAAGCAGCAAAGAAGCTCAGCTGGAAGCTCGCTATCGGCAAATCTGAAGTGAATCTCACGCTCAAAATTTTACATCTACTTTTAACTTCTACTTCCACGGTATGGTTCGAATCTTGGAAAATTATGAACACAACGGAAAACACTTACCTTTCCAACTATGAATGGCCTAAACTCCGAGTAAATTCCACTCCATTAGAATCCGCTATGTCCGCCATATTTGTTTTGGATTATTTAAACCAATCAGAATTCACGTATGAATTAGCCAGTCAGCGATGCCGTTAGTTCAGCCTTTCCCAGGGGTTTCTCCTGCCCGCCATTTTGAAAAGCAGAGAAGGCCCTGGGGACGAGGTTGGTCATTCCTCCGGGAAGTAAACTCTATTTTTATGCAAAAATCGTCTTTTGTTTTCAGCAAGCCAATATGGCCGCTGGTCACGTGAGTGAAAACGCTCTATATGACGCAAGTTTTTTCTGCGCGGATTATTTTCTCTTGATAAATGGAATAAATAGCATAAAATGACTTCTTGAGTAAAAACAGGGGGGGGGGGGGGGGTGGGGGTAAAGTCTGCATACGAACCTAGTGAGTTTATCCCGGTTTCCGTAGCACGAAGCTAAGCGACAAGGAGTATTTCTACTCCACCCTGGATGGGATGCTAGTCCATCGCAGGGTTACCCCCAGCAGTAAATTCGCCAGTACCCATTTACATACCTGGGTGGAGAGAGGCACTATGAGTGTTAAGTGTCTTCCCCAAGAACACAACGCACTGCCCCGGCCAGTGCTCGAACCCGGACCGTTCGAGTCCAGCGCACTAACCATTAGGCCACCACGCCTACAATAAAATAACTGGTGAGTGCATGCCAGAGTGTAAATTTATTTCAATTTCTCTCTCTCAAAAACGAGTTTCTTTACTTTTTAAATGCTCCGCACCATAAAAATGTGCTTGACAAATGCCCTTTTCCTATTTTTCAAACACTTAGAACTTTGTGAAAGTTCCCAAAAAAAATAGCAAAATCGTCAGCCAAAGATACTGGTAAATAAAGCATCGAGCTTTGAAAAATGAAATTATCTTTGAAGTACTTTTCTTTTTTCGTTATGTTTTGTTTTATTTTTTTTTTGGTCAATTTCTGCAACCTCGTTCCCAGGGCTTTTCCCGTCTTCGTGGCTGCAATTTCCGTCGTTTACCGGGGGTCTGGGACTACTGTCCCAAACGTTGTTCACCGTGACAAACGAACGAAACCTGGGAACGAAAATGAGAGTGTCTCAAAGTTTGCGACTGAGTTAGCGCACGCCTGCGAATTCTTCTCGACCAAAAAAGAAAGAGAAAAAAGGTTCACATGAAGTATGTCTTGTTTTTATGAAGAATATAGAAAAAAGCTATTTTATCAAAAAATTCACCTACAGCAAACTACATTGCACCTGATATTAAATGGCACTATTTTCTGTCTATCATCCTATATACTGGGCGATTACTAACAAGTATACACGCGCACGAGAACTTATCAGAGCCCGCTTAGTCTTTAACAATCTAGTTTGTTGTTCTTCAGCTAATCGTGTCCGATATTTTCTGTACAGCCTCCTAAGTTACAGCTTCCCGGAGTTTGTGCCGTAACAGAATTGTCTGCGACACTAATCTTCTGTTTTTCCGCTACGCCAATCTTGCGGCTATTTCCCACTGGCAGATTACCGCGATTAGCAGCGGATTCTATCTTGCAATTAAGACGTGCACTGGAGACCAACGAAGAAGAAATGGAAGCTGGCGAAGGGTACACAGCGAAAAAATGATCTAAATACGACAACCGCTCTCCAAAATAGTTTCCACAAGGGCACGCGCATTTCTTGTGTGAGTTTTTCTTGTGAATTTCAAGCACATCAGAGGAGCAGAAGACTTTGGTAGGGCAGAAAACGCATCGCAGTTGATTTTTGATGTGCTGTTTTAAGTCTGTTTCCCGCTGGAATGAATTCTCTTTTTTGTTGAATTTGCATTCCGGATTTGGGCAAACAAATCCATGCGTATCTCTGTCGTGATTAACTAGTTCCACTTTTGCGGTGAAGGCGATTTGACAGTGCGGACATTGAAATTGTACAAAATCGAGTAGTGTTGTTTCTGGTTTAAAATCGACGAATTCGAGTTTGACACGTCGTCTTTTGTGCAATGTTTGAACCAGTTCTTCGCAGCTTCTTGTCGATTTTGAAATAACATAGTACGCCCGAGAAGGATTTGAATTATTGACACAAAAACCATCCCGGCTACTAGACAAACTTGCCGCACTTTTCGGCCTTCTTTTTTCAACAGGCGTTAACGAATAGTCTGCCTCAAATTTAAATCTCGTTACATACGATTCCAACAATCTCCAAGCGGAGTCCGGCTGCTCAGTCGACGCTGGATGCTTGAATAGCCAAGGCTGGTACTTGGGAAGCGATTTTGTTGAGATATCGTGGCGGTAGAATATGTGTACTACAATGTTTCCACGTAACGATGACGACAGAGTAATTCCCTTGATAAAATTGATGAAATCCTTGTCCCATTCAATGAAAAAGACCATCCTTCGATTAGGATCCATATCTGCCGTTTGGAAATATGCGATTTTCTATCGTTTGCATTGGAAATTGCTGAATTATCGAAACTTTACGAAGCGTATGATTTTGTTTCCTTGAGCACTAAACGTCCGCTTTTGAGTTCATGAATACATTTCATCTGTTCACAAAAAATCCCAGCTCTTCTTCGATTCCGTCTGTTCCCCGTTGAAAAACATCGAACTCTTTTGAAGCTTTTCGGACGATTTGAAATTCTAAATACGACTAAACAAACTGTAGATACCGGCTGCCTCCTGTTGTGTTGAATTCTGAAGATGAATAATTTCTTTGAATGCTTGTTTGCTCAGTGTATCGTAAAATTTGTTTGTAATACCTATTGACAGGTGCTAAATGAATTTTTTTTGCAAGGTGTTTATAGTTTTCACTGGTGACATGGTAACCTCTATTTGCATTAAATGACACTGCACTCTCAATTAGTAAAATGAAGGTGATCTCGAATTTGTCGAAGTCTTATTTTTGACATTTTTTGGAATAATTGATATAGTGCATAAATTTCAGAATTTTAAGTTGAATAAAAGTTCTATTCATTTTGTTGCAGCTGCGTCGGAGACTTGATATATATGGAAGACCCTACTGTGGAGAAGTTTTCACGCAAATAAGAAATTCTGTACGGCTGGGTTTTTTTTTCGCGAAATTCTACGTTCTGTTTCTCCTATTCGAATTCTTCTTGCGGTTTGCATTTCTTTGCCGGAAGAACTTGAAATATTTGGCCTTGCGGGCACGAATAAATAGCGATTATAGTTTATATGCAGTACATTAGACTAAAACCGCCTGATACGACTCGCACGCTGATTGGTCTAAGCAAGTTCGACTTTCGAATGTCTGGATCAAGGCACGGGCACCAATCCGAGATGTGAGGTAGAACGTTGTGGAGGGGGAGGGGGGAGTGGGGAATGAAGAAATTGACAGGTGTGAATGAAGTGTGACCATTTACAGTCCACGATGAGAACATGTTTTTTTATTGACTTCCTGAGCGATACGGTGTAAATGTTGCCCAAAGGACCGTTTAACTCGATTTACTTTCGGCAAACTGCTTTTTGGAACAAGGAACAATTTAAACCCAAATTCTAACAATAACCTTCTAAAATTGTGCGTGGCATAATTTTTTCCAATTTGTAGGAAAGTTGGCGTTTACCGCTCCTTTCGCGATCATATTTGAAAAAATGACAAAAAATCCATCAATCACAACCCACGGTTTTATATTTCCTGAAGGTCCGCTAAGACGATTCAAGGAAGCGAAAAACCTAACTAACTATGTTAACTAGGAAGTCATTATCTAAGCCAATATTTTTTTTAACTTAAATATTAAGTTCTACAGTGCCCTATTGCCCTAAGAATAGTATTATTATTCTGAGGTAATCCACCGAGCGCTCTGGTTGATATGCGCTCGTAAGAGCGCGTGCCAAGTCGCGTGCACGCGCAAGCGGTCGGCAGTGACGAAACAGAAGAGATGGAAATCGTCACAAACGAACTAAAACAAAAGATTTGTTCAGAGTTAGGGACATAGATTCAGAGATACAGCGCGAAATGTTTTTCCTTCACAGTTTATCAAAAGCGCTGGTAGTCTTGCCACAAAATATTTGCGCGTACCTTCAAAACGAGTTGGAGAAGTTCAATGATATTTATGAGGAAAACACAATGGTTGAGCTGCATAACGATCTCGCATTTATAGCGTACATTAAAGGCGAAGAAACAGCAGCTGGTATGCACTGTTCACACACAACATCAGAAAATGTTAAGAGTCGCCGTTTCGAGGTTAATGAAATGATTCCAGAGAAGAACAACAGGAAGCGGCACAAACTAAAGGAAAACACATCAACAAGCAGCAAGAAAAGAAACAAGCGCGGAAACAAAAGAAATTTGAGGATGAGTCCTCCACCAGTTGAGGAACTTGTATTTAGAAAAGAAAGTGTTATCAGAACAGAGAAGGTTAACCCAAGTTCCACACAAGTTTCACTTCGAGTGTCTTCTGGCGAAAGAAGTTTTGCTGTTGACCATACAAGCCATGACTGTTGCGAGAATTTTACGCCGGATTCAACTTCAAAAGACTCAAAAACAGCGGCGATGAAAACCCTGCCAGTTAACAGCAAGTTCGCTGAGATAAGCAAGTACCTCCAGTTCCTCTGTATTGTAAATGTTGTGATGAATGGCTTGGTACGCTTGGGGCAGAAGCTTTTCGCTTACATTCAGCTCGAATTGGAAATGTTTAATAATATTTACGGACAGCACACTGCAGACACGACAGAGCCTGCATTCATAGCATACCTCAAAGGGGAAAATTCGGCACCTTATATCTTCTGTCCACACTTAACGTTTAAGGTGCGAGCTGTAACAGCATCGATTGAAAGGCTGGACAATACTGTCATCTGAATTCAACACAAACCTCTGGAGAGACTTTGTAAAACATTCAATGATTATTCATAGTACTGTTGACTTTTAAAAGTTTTATGACTTCGTCTCATTTTCTAGAAGATTCAAGAGAGTGCCGACCTTGAAATTGTACATTGAGCTTCGTTAATTATTTTATTTTATTAAAGTTAGTTATTCCTTTTAACATTTCAGTGGAATATTTATTTGTGGCTAATTGACTAGCCCTGCAAGGAGCGCCCGAAAAAGGGATCAGATTGAAATCAATTTTTCCCCTCTACATTGGTCGTGTAAGCGAAACTAGTAAAGCCGCGCAGAATGAGTTTTTTTAATTTTTTTTTTTTATTAAGATCCAAAAATGCCTGCCACCATGAGCAGTTAATGGGACACTTAGTTCTCAGTCTTTTTTTACCAGAATCAAACATCTCGTCATTCCGCCCCCCCCCCCCCCTTCCACCGTCCGCCCCCTGGGATTCAGACTCATCATAATCGCAACACTGGGCATGGTAACTAACAGTTAGATGGTCCCACATATCCGCCTATCCTACCCCTTCGCAGAGGTTCAGCTAGGGGCTTTCTTTTCCTGAAAAAATTCTTATTGAGCTAGTAAATATTTTCTAAAACGGATCTTTTTTAACCATTTGAAGCAGAAGTTCCATACGCTACCTAGCTTATGAAAGTTCTGTTTGAAGTCAAGTTACAAGGGGCGGCAGCCCTGTGCCCCTCTCCACGGAAGTGCATTTTACTATGGGGGTGCAGGGAGGAGTAGAAATACTCCTAGGGATAAGCTCCGGGCCGTATCTCCGGCCCGATGGCAACTACCGGTAGGCTCTAACGCAGAATGCAATAAGTAGCTTGACATCAATCAAACGGCAATGCTGAGCAGAAACTAGTAGCCTGTTCTAGGCTCTTGGTAATTGGGGATGAGCGAAAAAGGCGGGCGTTTTTTCCTCCCTCGCTCGGTTTTTTCCAAGCCAATCTCCCAAGCTATATATTTTGATGTAATTGTTCCTTTTTTCGATTTGCCTTTGGATCTTTGATATCAAACGATTGAACCAGTGTATTCTCTTGTAGCCTTCTAGCTCAGCTTTTTCGCCGACGATTAAGCTCTTCCTGTCTCCTTTTAAAAATATTATGCCTATGCAAGATTGTACCCCTAGCCCTCTCCTCCCTCTCCGCTCCTTTCATAGCACGATTGCGGACCTTTGCGGACCTCGTTCGGCACCGAGTTGAAGTCTGGGCACTAGAACAAACAAAAAAATGGCGGCAGAAATTGACGAAGATCGTCTCTCCCAGAACTCCGCTGCTTCTTCTTTTCGCTTCTTCAAGCAAGCTGGATTGGATAGGCGAAGGCCTTCGTAAGTTCATTAATAGATTTTATACGTTGTTTAATTCGTCTTGGATCTATAGTAGTTTAGCTTTGGTAGATATTTAGTCCAGGATTTCTGAGTTAGCTCGTTGTTTAGGTTATAGTGGCAAGCTTGGGAATTAACAAGTTATTAAAAAGTATTAAGCTCAGCCTTTGGTCAAAATTTTGATCAGCTCTACCTGTAGTACATGTAAATCAATCCTTCCCTGATGAAAAAATAATAAAATAACATAAAAAAAAATCAT
This sequence comes from Meandrina meandrites, assembly GCA_963693305.1. Lineage (NCBI taxonomy): Eukaryota > Metazoa > Cnidaria > Anthozoa > Scleractinia > Meandrinidae > Meandrina > Meandrina meandrites. The sequence goes on along the minus strand of OY855907.1, from coordinate 14,958,205 downwards.
TAAAACACCCTGCACAAGATCTTTAAAGATCTCAACACGGATTCTCGCCTATATTCCTTTAAGATCTGGAAAGTCAAATCTTTAGACAAGGTTTGAAAGGTTTTCTTAGAAATGTACGGTGTTGTAGTTTACATGCCAGTTCGTGGAATCCTTCTTTTTCAGAAAGCGTCAGACTACAGTTAGAAGCTTTAAAATTAAAACAAACTGGAGAGATGGCTTGTCACAAGTTAGTACAAATCATATCGCTTGCATCTAAGCTTGAACACGTGATGCCAAGACATGATCTTATTGGGTATTAAACATAGCATGATTGGTCATCAAACATTTGAATTTTAGCAGACTGTAACGTGAACTAGAAGTGAACCCACTTTCTCGAAAGGCATGTGCATATCGACACATTTCAGTATCAATTTCTCTGAAGACGTTTTTCTATATCCAATCTTTCTGCCATTTCAAAATTGCCATGTGTTGAACTTTTGGTGCAAAAGTCTGCCAAACTTCAAATGTTTGATGAGCAATCATACCACATTGAATACCCAATTAGTCATGTTTCGACATCACATGTTCACACTTAGATGCAAGGGACAGTACTGTACACTGAACATGTATTAATTATTTTATATGCTTGTAGCAACTATGTCAACTCTCCTAGATTATCCAAGAACCTCCCAGATATAGACTGAATCACTTGGTCCCCTGTATGGGTCACCAAATCTCCCAAACACAAATGAAAGTTCTTGCAATACCTGTTTTCACTCTTATTTTGGCTGAATTGATGTTTTCCTCGTGTGGAGGATTTTAGGTTATATGATGTGTTTATGTGGATTTATTGACAGAGCTCAATACACCTTATTCCAAAATGGCAGAAAATACATCATTCTTTTGTCTTTGTGTTAATTGGTCCTCATTGCCTCAATCGCGTCTGCAGAATTCAAAAGAATCTTTGTGTTAAAATGAGGCAACAAGGGCCAATTAACTCACTGGCAAAAGAATAATGTGTTTTCTGCCAGTTTGGAATAAGTTGTATTTTTTAAGTCCATTTTGAGGTAGCCTGCGAATACAGCCGCCTCTCATCGCTCCCAGCCGGTTTGGCATTTCGCGAGAGAGACGACTGCGATTCACAGCCAAAAATTCCATACTGATGACGTTAACCGCTAATTAGATTTCCGGAACACACGCAGTTGGTCTGGCATAATTAATGCCTTCATTTTCAGTTGCCCATTGCTAGCTCACTGCTCGAAGAATAGGTTCATTGAATAATTACTGATTGAACACAAACACTTTCAAGGCAGTCAAGGACGCATACACCACGGACAACCTTGTCACGAAAATCCCTATAAGAGTTGCACATAAGCTAAGATTTGAAAAGCGAAGCTGTGAAATCACTAAATGGTCCTAAATGGTTTAGTAAATCTCGCTAATTCTTTTCTCTAACCCCTGTTCATTAAATTATGTTGTCTGTAGAATTTATGCTTCGTGACCGTCCTTTCAGATTATTCGTATTTCATATTTTGTTGGCTGTACCTTTTGTCATTTTGTCGGCGTATGTGTCAACAATAAAACCCACGGGTGTCAAAACAGGGTCTGGAAGGGTGGGGGGGGGGGGGGGGGGGGTCTGGATCTTGAGTCACGGGTTAAATTTCCGTACATTCACGAATCACGGAAACTTTTTTTAGATTTCACGAATCACGTGGTTAGGTAACAAATTGATCAAGCTTCTTTGTGGTTGCTGGACAGCTATCAGGGTTCGCACAGTCTTGAAAAGTCCTTGAATTTTAGGGGGAGTCCTTGAAAAGTCCTTGAATTCCATTTTTCCTTGAAAAGTCATTGAATTTCTGTGTAAGTCCTTGAAAAGTCCTTGAATTTTCTTCAATTTTAAATGTAGAGGCATCGAAACCAATTTTGCTGTGCATAGACTGATTTTCTTTTCCTGTGTGAAGCAACTTCAACTACTGTAAAACACGGTTGTAAAAGCAGCTAATAACGAGAAAAGACAAGTGAACTGAAAAATGTAAAGAAGGAGGTAGAGCAAACACTTGAAGCCTTAGAAACCTGCCAGCTTGGACTGGGAATGTGCATTTTATATACCATCTGTGAAATTACAATCCTGGTAGGTGGTCCTTGAAAATTCAATTTGGTCCTTGAAAAGTCCTTGAAAAGTCCTGGAAAAATGGTTGCGATTTTTTGTATGAACCCTGGCTATATATAGGCAAAAGTTTTTTAACTTAAATGACCCCGTGATGGGAAGGAAACAAAAAGTATGGTGATCAAACTGATGATTCTTTGCTTTTTGTTTGAAGACGATAAAGTATAAAAGCAATGAAGTTCATTGCTATGAAATCGATTGTTTTTCAATAAGAAATTCACGGGAGTGACTGGCATCTCATAGTTTTCCACTCCGCTCTCTTTCTCTTGGTCCTCCCCTGGCTGGTGGTCCTCCTCTTCAGGAGTGGAGTCATATTCCGATTGTTGATCACATGAGACTGTTTTGGTTTGATTTAATCGGTGCATTTTTAAAGGGCTGCGCACTCTGTGGGAATCCTTTTGCCTACTGGTAACTCTTTCTGGTATATATTTAATGGCAAAGTTTCTGCTGCATGTTTGTGTTGGTCTCTCTGATTCATTGTCAGCTGCCGCACAGTCTTTCGATGGGCCAATTCCCTCATAATACGTTGGTCACTTTTTGGCATCGTTTTCACAGGTAACTGTTTCATTTTGACAATGGTCGGTTACGTTACATAACAGTGACAGAAGACCTATTTTGAACCATCTTGACAGACAATTTACATGTATTCGTGTAGGGTTATTTGATGTTCACAACATTATATCTGTAGAAATCTTGATTCATGGACAACAACTTTAGATGATCACGCGTCACAGTGAATATATAATTCACAAATCACGGCCGTATTCCATGAGTTTTCCCAATTCACGCTCTGTTTTTCGGTCAATTCACGGATCATGCGAAACCCCTTCCAGACCCTGTCAAAATTTATGTGAACGTTTTGAAATGGCTGCATTGGCGGATCCTTCCTGAAAGTCTTAAAAGAAGCACCCTGCTTAAGTCTTCCAACAATAAGGTATGAAGTAAGAAATCAGAGAAATGTAAGTTTTAAGTTATTGCTCCGGTGTATCTTCATAATCCTGCCGCTTGCCACCCGGTGTACTTTTGGTCCACAATAACACCCGGCGTTGACCCGGCGTTATATTTTACATACATTATGCAAATTACCTAGTTGACCAATAAGCGCTCCTGTCCGGATTCCGGACAGATTTACGTCATCAGTATGGAATTTCTTGCCATGAATCGCAGACGTCTCTCCTCGCGTTTCGCACGTAGTAGCGGGAGCGAGTGAGAGGCGGCTGTATTCGCAGGCTAATTTTGAGGTTGAGATGAGCAAAATTGGCGATGTCCTGGATTTCAATCTTTTTAGGTTGGCTTTAAAACACATCACTGCAAAGATAATTTTACAGGCAACAAATACATTGAAACAGTAATATTTTTTTCATTCAAAACATTTACATTCATTATTAGGCTGGGCACTTTGGATTTTTGAGGCTGGTTTTCACTAGTTAGCAATGGAGTTGCAAGCAGAGTTATAATCTGAGTGCTTTCAACCTAGTGAAAGTCATAAGCTCAATGGAATTGGAGTCTGAAGAATCAGTAATATATTTTCATTTTCTTCCAGTTCCACTTATAACTCTGTCGTTTATGATCCAGTGAAAACTAGATTGTCAGAGATGCAAGCAGAAGCAAAAGAACAAACCAGTCACAATTTGCCTCAGACCCTCTGAGTCTAATCCTTTCTACTTGTGACATACTCCACTGGATCATAAGCAACAGAGTCATAAGTGCAATCGGGAAACCTGCTTACGACCTTGTTGGTTTGATTTTCACTGAATCGTCACTCTCTGAGCTTCTGATTACGACTCTGACTCCGACTCAAAGTTAGTGAAAACCAGCCACTAGGGACCCTCGGTGTAGTAAAATGGTAGTCATGATCAGCAAGCCAGAGTCCCTAAATAAAGTACCACTAATACACCGCTTACAATCCTTGCAACCCAAACCATAAGCTCAATCTCTTCTTTGGGATGTTTTTCCCACCAAAAGTGGGAATGCCAGGAATTTGAAGGGAAACTCACCCTTGGACAAGGTTTTCATAAACCCGGCTGCATTCTAAGGGCTGGTTTTTATGAAAATGACTGTGCGGCTAAATATTTGGACCAATTTATAGAAATCTGTTGCAGTTACAAGGCAATATTTTTTTTATAAAATGTCAACTTCCTTTTAGGAGGGCTTATTTTTAGAAGTTTATGGCATATATTTTGCTAAAACATCATTGTCCAGATTTTGATTATTTGTTCCCTAGGAGTCACCAGTTGACCTACCAGGGACACAAGAACTGTCACCAATACCACCAACACCTGAGCCGCATCCTGCCAACATCGTCACAGAAACTCAATCTCCCGTGTTTGACCCTGCAGCTGCAGTTTCAACTTCAAATATAACCCTCCGTCTCGGAGTTCCACAAGATAGTTCTCGTCATGTCAATTTCAATCAAGATGATCCTGGTCAATTGCCGTCAGCTGGACACTCTAGGACACCCGATGAAAGTCCAAATTCAATTGTGCTGGAAAGTCCACAAGCTCAACTTCAAACTGGTAATTAACATTTTTTCTTATATAAATAAATCACAAATTACTGTGAGTCAAGCTACCGTAGAAATACAGTATAACCAACTGTTGGTGAACTGTTTGCCGACTTGTTTACATTCATGTGTGCAAAATCTGTCGGCCAACTGTTTGCCATTTGTCAGTCAACAGTCATCCAACTATTAGGTGAAAGAATTTGCTGGGAGCTGTTCTTCACTTTTAATGTAAAATAATATTACATTAATTTAGTTCACAGTTCCTGCCTGTACATACCTGTTGATTATAATTTATGTCCTCTTACTAGGTGAAAAATTATCTGATTACCCTTTCATCTCTGATAGTTCTCTAACCTATCAGATAAAAGGGTAACATTTGATTTTACTTCTCAGAGATACTGTTAGTTATAATATTGTAAGTATAAATTTAGACTTTGATTAACAGTTGGTAAGTTCTAAAATAGGGAAAATTACAGGCCCTCATTGGCACTGCAAACAGCTTTGTGGGGGAATGGAAATTTTGTGCTGTGTGACGTTTTCCTGTTCTAGAAAAGCGGCCATAAACCGTTTAAAGGATCTGCTAATGAAGGCTTCTATAAAAGTGTAAATTCACTGAAATGTATGGCACCTTTTTAAAATGTTCCCGCAGATAAGCCGCACCCCCGATTTTGAGCGATGATTTTTGGAAAAAGGTGCGGCTTGTCTGTGGGTGTTTATGGTATTAATAAAATTCACAGTAACATTTCATTGATTGCTTTTTCACAGATAACATAGTGAACAGTGAACGAACTCCTAGTCCATCATCAAGGAAGGTATTAAAAAAAATATAAATTAGTTAATTTGTTTATTATAACTAGTGTGCATGTATGTTTACACCAAGAGGCAAGCACTGCTAAACTCACTTAAGGTGGGGGTACACCTGATTTTGAGTGAAATTTTAAGAGGTTTAAGGGGGGTCCTTCTTAACTACTAAGTTGTTGCTAAGGAAGGTATCTAACCGCCATATTCTGGAAACTTGACCTGCTACGGATAAGCTTTTTTCGCAACTTTGTTAAATTGAAGAGTCCTTCAAGAGTTTCAAATCACGGCCATATTTGACAAGTGGCGTTGCCAGAATAGAAAAAACCCTAAAACTGAAAGGGCATATAAAACTGAAAGTTAAAATCAGTGCCAATAGATAAAGAATGTCCACATGCTTAATGCTTCGTATGGGTTTTACAAAATTTGCATTATTGTAAAAGTTATGACATAATTAACACCCGTATTTTCAGACTTTCTTCAGTAGCGTTTTTTTCTTTCTTGTAAACGGTAATCCCATTTGTAGGATTATAAAGAAGGCTATGTTATCTCCGATTCTTTAAAAAATTCAGAACTCTTCCTTTTTTCCTCCAAGTTTTAGGGATTTTAAATTCTAATGCGCGGTTTAGGACTGGCACTAGTTATGCAGGCGCAATGTCAATATTTCAAGCAGGTATTTCCTGCCCCACAAAATTTACCATTTAGCATTACAAAACGGTCCAAAATGGCTTGCCACTAAAACTGATCTTCAGGAATTCCCTAGCAACTGCTCTAGAACTGTAGTTAAGAAGGACCCCCCTTAAGGAAGGGATCATAGAAGAAAGAAAATTATTTTTGAAACACCAACAGACAACCCCAATGTAAGAGCACTCCAGGTTGTCAGGGGACTGTTTGGGTGTCCATATACTAATTTTTAACTTCAAATTCTAATTTTAAAATCACATTAAATCTTTAATATTTCTTATTTCTCCAAATTTTACTAATCCTTTGAGAAAAACTATCTCTTCCCAAACATCCCCAAAAATCAACAAAAAATTTACAAAACACCGCTAAGCATAGCTTTGTGAAATGAGCGTAGAGTTTCTGGATTACTTGAAACACAGACGAGATATTTGCATTAAGCCAAGTTTAGCGGTGGAAAAACAGGCTTCAGGTGTACTTCCGCCTAAAGACATTAAATTGTTGTAATATGTTGTAATATTCCGTGCAGATGGTTCAGATGAAACCAGTAAACACTCGGATTAAACCAGCACACATTAATGGCAGACAAGGTGTTCAGTAACAACCACTTTTGCCCATGCGCTAATGGGTAACACAGTACACACACATCCAAGTTTATCAAGGCCAGATATTCTAAAAAAGGTTTTTGTTCAATAGTAGGTAACTTCAAATTTGTATTTTGTAACAATTTTAATTTTGCGAAGCTTTAGTGTTCACTTGTAAAACTTTAAAATGCCTTTTAGATGGTGTTAAGGTAGAAGGAGCCAAGCTAAGGCTCTTTTATTCATTTGTGTTTGAAGTTTTTTTAGAATTCTACAACTATTATAATTATGCCCCTTGTAACATTATTTTGCATTCGCCACTATTTGCAGTTGCTATCAGAAAAGACCCCTCTTTCTGGTCCTGGTGCATTAAAGACAAGAGCAGGTCGAAAGCGAAACAGGAATGAAGCTGGATCAAATGGAAATGGAGAAATGGAATCTTTAGAGTTTGAGTACAGAGGTGAGTGGGAAAGATTTGGTTGTGGCAGTTTTGACAACTTACCCGTAATTTAGTTTAAATTATGAACCTGAGATCAGTTTATTGTAAAGTGCTGTGTTCTGTTCTTGAGCAAGACAGAGTGCTTCTCTCCGTCCTGGAGTATAGAAGGTCTAACAGCCAATTATGATTTCAAGGCATAAGGACAGGTTTTCCTTGAGGGTATAATTTAAGCATTTTGGCTTGCATGGTCTCACTTAATTTGGTTTTTCAGCACAGAATGCCAAAAGTTTAGCCATCAATGTCTTGTTTGAGTTTGTACATGAAGAAGTAAAAGACACTGTCCTACTACTGTGTTTGCAGTCCAGACAGATCAGCCTTGAAAAATGGTATCTTTTAAGGGTCTAAAAAAGCTTGTGCATGCCCAGGTTGTTCTTCTTTTTGGGTTTAATTCGAATTTTCCAAGGAGCATGCCCCCCCTTTAATATAAGAGTCCTCCCCAGCCCTTCTTCTCCTCCCCCAATAGCAAGTTCCATCTTGGAAAAGAAGCAGATTTTGAGGAGTTAAGTTCTGACAAGATATGTCAGCCTTTGAAGAATTTACCTTAGTTTGTTAATAACGTTACGACTTACTTAGTACTCTATATATTATGAATTTTACTGAAGGACTTCCAAGATATCTTAAAACAACTATTCACCATGGAGGTGGGTAGTGGGAAGTAGCGGGTAAATATCCACCATTAGCCACCCACACTGAGGTGAATACCGGTAGTTGTTTTACTATATACTCAAAAAGTGACTGAGATAATATAACCCAAAAAGGATTATTTTTAGTTCATTTATTCCTGTCAATGATTAGAGTTTTCACATGGGAGTTGCGCGGAGGTGAATAGCAAAGGATATCCACTGTTTTAGTATATGCTAATAATCAGTTATTTACCAGCTCGTGGTAGGATTAGAATGGTCAGTACTATTTTTTATTCAAAAATGGAATGCTAACAAGAAGAAAGAGTAAAAATAGCTGCAGATTTTGGAATGAGTATTTCACGTCATGATGAGTTTTATTGCCCAAGGGATTAACAAGAAATAAATTATCTTCTCTGGGTGTTTCTTCCTATCAGAAAATAATTTTGTGAGGCTGTTTAATGCTGATCAGGGGAGAAAGAACAGCATGTCGGAGATAACTGACCTTGATGTGATTCTCACAGCCATAGAGGAGGAAGCCCTTGAAATCAGGTGATCAAATTAACGTAGAAAATTGACGTAGAACTTATCTTTCACTAAGAAAAACAGTCCCAAGCCCAGAGAGCTTAATATTATTGCACTACTAATAGAACGTTTACAGTAATGTTCACATTTGCCTCTCTACCAAGGAGCATCAAATGTTGTGATTAATTTTATCCTTGAAATTGAACCACAACATTAATACCAGTAAACACTGAGGCCACCAGAGATTAGGTAAGGAAGAAACTTGGTAATTGCACCAACACTTTTGTCAAGGGTTGCACCTGGGAACTATCTTGGGAAACTTTTTACCTATGTCACGCTGGTCAAATGTTCACTCAACCATTGATATACAGGAGACATGTGGAAGCTAGCTAGGCCACTGATGTACAGAAGGTCATAGGTTACACTCCTGTTGGGAAACCCCAGAATTGTTTCCGAGGACTTGATGCAGGACTGGAATTCCAACCTGCCATTTGGATAAGCAGAACTCTACGGTTTAGTTAAAATATTTAGGGTAAATAAAATTGTTGTTGTTGGCAAGTGACTTACCTGGGCCAGTAACTTGTCTAGCATGAACATCTGCTTGCCCCAGAAGACCATATAACAGCACTTTTTTGAAGCCCTGTTATGTTGCTAGCTAGTTAAAATCTTTCTCAGATTTAGTTTGGTTTCATTGTTTTGTAGGAATGACATGGAGTCAACTGGTGGCAAGCAAGCTGTAAAGGAGTTCTTTATTCAAATAAGAAAATCTTTTAGTGAAACTGTGAGTTTATCAATTACTTTGTGTTAATATCGTGAACTTGCATCTTCAGAGGTTTCATTTGGGGACAGGCAATTCAATTGGCTACCTGTGAACTACATTGCTCTGCTACAAACTTTCAGTAGGGCCTTATGCGCTACAGGGCACCAAGAGGATCGACGGATGGACGGATGGACAGACAGACAGGCAGACAGACAGACAGACAGACTTTCAGTATCTCAACTGGCTTGTATTTTTTTAAATAAAGAACAAAATCATGTTAGTTGAATGTATTAACCTCTCACCCTCATGCTTGAAATATTAAAAAGGGCTATAATGCCACATGTGAAATTTGTTGAATTGTGTTTGAATTAATTATTAGTGACTTCTGCCTTATCATGCAGATTGATGTTTACAGAGAAAACGTTATGCTGAAGGGTGACCTCAGGAAGGTAAACACAGTAATCAGACGATAAAGAAGAATTCAGAAATTTTTGGCCAACTTTTTTTTTATGAATGAATGATCAACTGATCAATTTGAGTTTCCACATTATTAATAATGTCAAATTATACCGAGTAATAAGCAGTATATATTTGGAATACATAAAATAATTTGTATATTGTGTCTGTTGTCCAAACATTCAAGTAATTGGCCATATCGTACATGTACATTTTCAGTGGTTGAACTCTGCCTAAATGAAGTTTTTCTTGCAGGCAAAGTCAAAAGTTAATAAACTTCGTAAGGATCTCCTAAGTATACAACAAAAGAGATCAAGGTATGCCACAGTAAACAATCTTGGAACTGTAAAGGGCAAGGTCGAAAGAACTTGGTTTTGTTGATAAATTTGATCAGAGGTTTCATATACTCCTTAATTTTTGGTGGCCTCTGTCTACCTTCATCAAAGTGAAAAGATGTCCGTTGGATTCGAACACAGTTAATGAAAGAAAGCCCCTTCTGTGCTCTTATGCTCCACTAATTAGAATTTAAAAACCGCTGCATTGTAATGAACATCATTTCACTCTGAAAAAGGTGGACAGAGGCCATCGAAAATTTAGTGATATATGAAACAAAAGATCGGATGAATCTTAACTCAAATAATCAGTCTACCAATCGCTACAGACAAAGTGTGCTGATAAACATGTTATAAAATATTTGAGGAATTGTGCATGCTATGACTGGTCAGTTTGAGTTCACAGCTCTATAAAGCACATGGCTTGCGTCATGCACATGCTTTAATGAGTTTTAATGGACATGACTTTCAGTGCGCACAGTTACTTGAAGGACTAAAAACAACTTGCTCCTCATGCACTGTTGTGTTATTTTTAAAAGCACTTGGGGATTTTTATGGGCATTCAAGAAGTGCGCAAAGCACTCATCTGTGCCTTATGATTCCCTATGCACTTCTCTCGTGTTCTAAAAAATTGTAGTATGCTTTTAAAATTGATATAACTCAACAATGCACTCTGACACATTTTTTACTTCTTTAATTATTTTTATAAACCAGAGCTCTTTGCAATTTTATAGGATGTCAGCAAAGCTTGAGAAAGAGAGAAATAAACAGCAGCAAAACAACGAGAGGCAAAAGGTAAAGTTGACATGTTGACACCTGAAGTGCCCTCACCTCACCTGGCTGTGATGAGCATGGTCCATTGTTCCACGTCTGATGTCATTGTCTTTAGCCAATTAAAATTTAAATGTCTTAGAAATGTTTTTCTTTTTTCCAAAATAAACTCCACGGGTCAATGGGCTAAATTGCTGTGCTAAAATACCAGGTTACTCTGGCTGATTTAACAGTAAATAAATTAATGAAGTTGTTTTGTAGGGAACTGTCCCTGGTGACATACTTTGTTGGACTGAGTTGGAGTTTGGAACTTATTATGTACTAGTTTCCAAGGAGGGATATAATTATTAACTGAAAATTGAGATGAAGAAACTTGTCAGCTGAAAATTAGTAGATGCGCGTGATCTTTTTTTTTTAAGAGGCGAGACCGTGGCCTAATGGTTAGTGCCTGGACTCCAGATCAAGTGGTCTGGTCTAGCATCCCATCCAGGGAAGACTATTTACTCCTAGCTACTTCATACAGAAACCAGGATAAGCTCTGCCTGATTAGCCACTATGCCCAAATGCAGACTTTTTCTACCTATCAAGCAAGGATGTGCAACTTTTAATGTACATTACATTCAATTTGCTAATAACAAAGCAAAACTGATATATCTTGAATTTCCTTCAGGTGCTGGAAGATTTCAGCTCATTTTTAGTGAAACTTGAAGCATTACAGAAAGAATGCAGAAAAGAGTTGTCTTCAAAGAAGGCATCCAAGTTGGTTAGTATCGTTAACAACCCATTATGACCCCATTGAAAACAATGTACTGAACCTCAGAAGAAGAAAAAAACTACCACAAAAACAAAGGTAACTTTCAAAGCCTAATCCTAAGGATTCTAGGAGCCAGAAGGATCTATTCTTACTCTGGCCAGGTTTAACATGCACCCCTTATTTTGAAGTCCAGCACGTTAACCATTAAAGGGCGAATTGGATGGTAAGATTTTACCTACGATTATCGCATGGGACACACTTATGCCATGACTACAAACGGTCATTATAAAGTGCGAGGCAGCAAGGCATGCAAGCTTTTCTGGTTAGTGTTACAATATATGCCTCTTCTGGTCGATTGTTATTCGTAGTGATTGTGCAATGCCGATATATCCAGTTACATGTGATCCGAATAAAGTATATATATCATCCTGCACATGGTCGTGTACACAACTTGCTTCATGGTGTCAGAAGTAAAACTACACCAATACTAGTGAATACGCCTCTATAGGCTGACCATTGCTGTTACTACGAGTATTACACTCATTGCAAGGAACACAGTCGCTCTACAAGATGACAGAACCATCGACGAGTGCCCCACGTGCGCTTACATTTACGTCGAATTTCCCGATTCCTTCGCCGATGAACGTCAAGGGCGATGCAGTGAACAATTGGGAATTCTTGCGGCAACAGTGGACAGACTACGAAGTCGCCACAAGCCTCGACAAGCAAGAACAGAAGATTCGTCTGGCTACATTTCGTTCCGTAATGGGCAAGGAATGTTTGCAGATATTTCTAAACCTGAAACTCAGCCCCGAGGAGCGGGACGACATAAGCGAATGCATTAAGGCGTTAGAGTCGTATTTCAAACCGAAGAGAAATGTAGTCTACGAGCGCTACCAATTCAACATGTGTACACAGAACCTCGAAGAGCCCGTGGATAGTTTCATTAACCGATTGCGAAAGGCCGCATCCACTTGTGAATTCGGAATGCTGACAGACGAGCTGATCAGAGACAGATTGGTTATCGGTCTACAGGATCATTCAACAAAACTGCGTCTCCTGAAAGAAGAAACGCTAGATCTCAACAAGGCCCTCAACATTTGTAGGTCAAGCGAAGCTGCAAGCCAACAGCTAAAAGCCATGAAGATAGATGAAAAGAAAGCCACGGAGGAGGTCCGTGTTGTTCGAGAACGCAATTCACGTGATCCCAAGAAACGTGACCCCAAGAAACGTCAAGATCAAGCGCCAATGCGAAAAGAGTGGCAGTGCTTTCATTGTGGAGGAAAACAGAGACACAACCTCGAAAATTGTCCGGCTTATGGCCATGAATGTAAAGCTTGCAAGAAGCCAAACCACTTCGCGTCAGTATGCAGATCAGCTCCTAGATGACAAGTTAAACAAATAGCCGAGGAAACCGATGATGAACAGGAAACAGACTCCGATGAATTCTTCTACAAAGTCGAAGAAGTTTCGTCAGTGCGAGCCAAAGGGAAACAGCTTTTTGCCTCGCTCGAATTCTACGACGCTAACGCTCGTTACAAGACAAAATTGGATTGTCAGTTGGACACAGGAGCGACGTGCAATGTTCTAACTCATCACGACCTGTCCGTCATCAGCCAGAACGGAAATCCGGCTCTCCAAACAAGCAAGGTCACACTCCGTTTGTTTAATGGCTCGGTGATGAAGCCACTTGGAGAAGTGAAACTCAATGTTCTCAAAGAAAACAAGCAACGGCACGAGCTCAAGTTTCAAGTTGTAGAAGGAACCAGCAAGCCGTTATTGTCCGCAGAAACTTGTGAAACGCTAGGACTACTAAAAATAAACTGTGAGCCGTCAACATTAGTTAACACTATTCAAGAAACCAAACCACTGCTCACCAAAGAAAAGGTCCTCACTGACTTTAAAGACGTGTTTGAAGGCCTCGGACACATTGGCAAAGCAAGTTTCACAGTTGACCCAGAAGTCACGCCAGTGCATCACGCACCCAGACGCATTGCAGTCACGCTACACAAAGAAGTCAAAGCAAAACTAGAAGAGCTTGAGAAGAAGAACATCCTAGTAAAGGAAACTGAACCCACCGATTGGATCAGCAGTATGGTCGTCGTTGCCAAGCCTGGCAAAATCAGAATATGTCTAGATCCCAAGGACCTTAACGGAGCAGTAAAACGGCCAAAATACCAGATGCCAACCTTAGAAGAAGTCCTTCCAAAGCTAAGCAAAGCCAAAGTCTTCACAACGTTAGATGCAAAGGATGGATTTTACCAGATTAGTTTGGACGAAACAAGCAGCAAAATGACCACCTTTTGGACGCCCATGGGCCGGTACCACTACCTCCGCATGCCGTTTGGCGTCTGTGCCGCACCGGAGGAATTTGAATGCAAACTACATGAGCACCTCGGTGACTTGGAGGGCGTAGAAGTGCTACGAGACGACATTCTGGTGATAGGGTCTGGTGATACTCTGGAGGAAGCCAATGCAGACCACGACAAAAACTTGCTTCAACTTCTGAAAAGAGCACGCAAGGTTAATCTGAAGTTTAACAGCAAGAAGCTGAACCTCCGAAAACCAGAAGTCAAGTACATGGGTCATGTCCTCTCCAGGGAGGGGCTCAAACCAGACCCAGATAAAGTGCAAGCTGTCAGCGAAATGCCCAAGCCCACCTGCAAACAGGAAACACTCAGTCTTCTTGGCTTTGTAAACTATCTCGCCAAGTTCCTTCCCCGGTTGTCAGAGATTGCCCAACCAATACGAGAACTGACCAAGAAGGATGCGAGGTTCATTTGGTCCAGACAGCACGATGAAGCCTTTGAGCAGATCAGAAAACTAGTGACAAGCCACCCAGTGCTCAAGTACTACGATATGAATGCCGAGGTAACCCTACAGTGTGATGCCAGCGAGAAGGGCCTCGGAGCTACCTTGTTGCAGAACGGACAACCAGTTGCGTTCGCCTCCAGAACACTCTCACAAGTAGAGCAACGGTATGCACAGATAGAAAAGGAGTGCCTGGCCATCGTCTTTGGCTGTTCCAAATTCAGCCAGTACATTACAAGAAGGGGGAAAATCACTGTTGAGACTGACCACAAGCCGCTACAACCCATCTTTAAGAAGTCTCTCCTAGCAGCCCCAAGCAGACTACAGAGAATGCTCCTGCGACTTCAAAGGTACAACTTAGAAGTGACGTACAAACCAGGATCCCAATGTATGTAGCAGACCACCTGTCAAGAGCGTATCTCAAGAATCAAGACGATCAGCCTCATGACGAATTCCAGGTGTTCGCCCTAGAACTTGAAGAAATTAACCCATTGGACACAGTCAAGATCACCAGTGAAAGACTAGCACAACTCCAAAAGGCCACAGAACACGATCCTGTAATGCAGACCTCAAGAGCACCATACTCGTGGGATGGCCTGACACAAGAGAACAAGTTCCTATATCCATCCGAGAGTACTGGAATTTCAGAGAAGATCTCACACTGCACAATGGCATACTCTTTAAAAGCCAGCGCATTATCATTCCTCGTGCGCTGAGAACTGAGGTGATATCACGGCTACACGCCAGTCATCTTGGAATAGAAGCATGCCTGAGAAAAGCAAGAGATCGAGTCTACTGGCCAGCCATGAACAGTGACATCAAAGAAGCAGTAGCAAAGTGTGACGTGTGTGCCGAGTATCAAGCAAGTAACCCTCAACAGCCACTGCAGACTCACAAGATTCCAGACAGACCTTGGAGTCGACTAGCCGCAGATTTGTTTACGCTTCACTCTAAGGACTATATAGTCCTTGTAGATTATTACTCCGACTTTGTCGAAGTCAGCCCTCTCAAGCAGACCACCTCGTCAGCCATAATCAAGTTCATGAGAGTACAGTTCAGTCGATACGGTATTCCGGATATCTTGGTTTCCGACAATGGACCGCAGTTCGCCAGTAGAGAGTTTGCCGAGTTCGCAAAACAGTGGGAGTTTCAACATGTCACCTCATCTCCTTACCACCCAAAGTCCAACGGAAAGGCAGAATCAGCAGTCAAAGCTGTCAAAAGTCTCTTCAAGAAGGCCCTGAAAGATGACAAAGACCCCTGGCTAAGTTTGTTGTCCTACAGAAATACCCCTACAGCTGAAATACAGTCAAGCCCAGTCCAGCGGCTGATGTCAAGAAGAACCAAGACACTAGTTCCCATAGCAACCAACCTGCTGTATCCTGAAGTCCCTGAAGGAGTGCCCGACAAAATCCAGCAGAAACGTCAGAAAGCCAAGAGCTACCATGATAGAAATGTCAAAGTGTTACCAGACCTCGACATTGGTCAGGAGGTGCGCATTGCTCCACTCCACAGAGGCAAGTCTTGGGAAGTGGGAACCTGTCTACAGAAGCTTTCTGATAGATCCTACCTGGTAGAAGCCAACGGAGAAGTGTTGCGGCGAAATAGACAGGCAATCAAGCCAACTCCAGAAGCACTACCAGCATCAGAGGATGCCCCCCAAACAGCCATGTCACCGCCCACAGACTCTCTGTCCAGCACAGCCGGTCCTGTGCCCAGTCCACCAGCACTAAGATCGAGTTCTAGGACTATCAAACAACCCGTGAGATTCCAGGACTACGTGTGTTAAGGACATGGACTATAGTTCTCATACCTTTATGGTACAGTTACAGTTTCAGAACAATGAACAATAAGATGCTATTAGAGTGTGTTAAGGACATGGACTATAGTTCTCATACCTTTATGGTACAGTTACAGTTTCAGAACAATGAACAATAAGACGCTATTAGAGTGAACTTTTATTTTTTTTTATGCGTCGATAAAAGGGGAGATGTTACAATATACGCCTCTTCCGGTCGATTGTTATTCGTAGTGATTGTGCAATGCCGATATATCCAGTTACATGTGATCCGAATAAAGTATATATATCATCCTGCACATGGTCGTGTACACAACTTGCTTCAGTTAGCCTACATAGCACTTCAGTTAGCCTACAGTTAGCTTAGGTAGCTTAGGTAAGCCTTTTTATTGGGATTAGGGATTCCTGCCTCGCTGCCTTGCCTCGCATACCTCACTGCCTTGCCTTACATGCCTCGCTGCCTCACAACACATCATGTCATGTAAATCAACCTACCACATCCTTATGACAGACACGTGCACATGTAAGTGGTCATAAGTCATGTTGTAGGCATGTTCTAAGCTTGTCGTATGTGAGTAAGTCATACCATGTGAATCTCCCTTAACAGGGCTTCAAAAGCCCCTTTCCAATTGTCTCAGACAAGTGGATTTCCCTGCGAGTCAGTGCCTTTTATGGTCATTCCCCAGTATTGCATTGCACATCCTTACTGCACATAATATTTGTGTTTTTAAGGACTGCCCTGATGAAAATAACTGGTCAGGAGTGAATTTTTTTCTTCATTTATTTCAGGACTATGGGTCATTTAGCAACTTACCCAGCTTACTCCTTGAAGGACAGAGCTTGTTGACAGCTGCCAATCAACTTAAATCTGTCAATAATACATTGCAGCAGAGACAGTAACCAATATTGAAAGATTTTTTCTTGAAAAAAAGTGTTAATATTATTATTATGAGATGGTTTGTAAATAGAAAATAAATTGGAACATTTTTCCCACTCAAGTGCAAGGCCCATCATCCACTGGATCTCCAGTGGGTATCAAGTCGAGGACTAAGATTCATGCAACACCCATAAAAGGGAGGTGTTTTCAGCATGCTTTATTGCTCAAGCTCTGACAGGCATTGCACAAGGACAGCCACCTACTTCAGATGTTATTGAAAGCCCTACAAGTGGAATGTTTTATTTATTGAAAATCAAACGGGATGTTCTTTGATTCTTTATTAACAAGAACCATTATTATGAAAGCTTCACTCGCATTGTCTTTTACCTCAAATACTTATCTACTTTGGCTTATTGGGTGGTTACGTGGGGCCTCCTGCACCACACCCTAAGGTACGGGTCCTACAGTGGACCTATGGCCAATGATTCTCAACCCCTGGCCTGTCCTGAAGCACCTGCTGCACATGAATTCATGTGCCTTTGGTACACTGATCTTGCTAAGGGGTGTATATTACAGGTTTTGGTCTCACTTGAGACAAATTGCCAAAATCTTAAGCCGTCAAAGTCTCATTTTGGGTTACATGCAAAGAAATTAAAACTGCAGTCATCAGGGCCATAGGCAAGGGGATGCGATGGGTGCATCTGCACCCCTCAGGTGCTGCAAAAGGTTGCTTTATCTGAGACAACTTGATTTTTAAAATTTCCCTTGGATCACCCATGGACACTCATGCTTCCAGCACTCACACCCACCCAAGAAAAATCCTGCTTACAGCCCTGGTCATGCAGTGTAAGGGTTCTAGACTGATCAGGCATGAAAAATGGTATCTTTCGGGAGCCAAATCCAGTATCCTTATACGTGTCATATGGGAGTGCCTCCCTAGCCAGCGTAGCTTGGCGTTCTAGTCAGTCAGGGAGAGCGAGAAAACGAGCACGCGAGCCCTTCGCCGTCGCTTTGCTCGCACGCTCGTTTTCTCGCTCTCCCTGACTGACTAGAACGCCAAGCTACGCTGGCTAGTGCCTTCCTGGCCCACCTTACCTACCCTCTCTGTGTTCACTATGTAATTATTTAACTATGACTAGAAGCTTGAGATTCTCTACTTGACAATAAGACTACAAGCCTGAGTTTTCTATGAGCAAACAGTAAACAAGACACAGTGGAGTTGACTATCGCTCATAGAAAATGAGGGCGAGTATTCTAATTGTTTTAGTAGAAACTCCAAATTGCAAAACAGTCAAAAAGAAACAGCTAAAATTTATTAATCCCAAATGAAATTGAAATTATGAAATAACCCATACACCCACTGAAGACAGTAAATATGCGAAAAATTCAAAGATCATAAGAGGCCTTATCACCATTTTTGTTACCTCCTCAACCCCACCCCCCCCCCCCCCTCCCCCAAGCAAAATGTGAAACCTATCCCTCTCCCTCCCCCGATAAGAAAAAGACAATTAATTCCAGGGGAATTGTGTTCTGTGGTAAGCTAAGGACATCTGAAAAAAAAAAAACGGGAAAAACATTTTAAAGTGATTTTTTGGAATTTTTCTTTTGTCACCATAAACCGCTGTGCACGTTTCGTCAAATACATAAGTCAAAAGTCTTTCTTGTGTTCAATATATTTCGATCCTAAAAATCATTTTGTAAACTGATGTCTTTGTTCAAAACAGACGCCACGCGGATCGCTGAAAGGACGCTGTCCCAAATATGGTAGTGTCACTTTGGCGGCTTCTTGTCTGTGATTGGTTAATTTGTGGTTTGACGGACAACGCCACCACACACGCTCACACACACACTGTATTCCCTCTGTGTACCTCGGATTCAAACATGTCGGGTCGTGGTGGTAAAGCAGCTAAGAGAGCGAAGGCAGTCTCCCGGTCGGCCAAAGCTGGCCTTCAGTTTCCAGTGAGCCGAGTTCACCGTTACCTGCGCCAAGCCACGCATCATTTCCGTATTGCATCGGGTGCTCCGGTTTATCAGGCAGCCGTAATGGAATACCTGACCGCCGAGATCTTAGAACTCGCAGGGAACGCCGCTCGGGATAACAAAAAAACAAGGATCATTCCCCGGCATATTTTACTGGCAGTAGCTAACGACGAAGAGCTGCATCAAGTAGGTGTTTTGATCTCTGTTGTGCATGTATATATGGTTGCAGTTTACTTTGATTGCAGTGAACTGATCGTGATCGTAGGCGAGCGACAATGTCTTTGATGATCGGAAAGGTCCGCGGGTCTATTATTAAAATGACTTCATGACAGATGGTTGTTTCAAAGGACAGCAGAGCGATTTTGGAATTTGTTGCTCCTTTGAAACTTTCTTTTCTTGCTGTTCGATTTTAAGGGGATTTGTTAGTCGCAGATATCGAAAGCAGTGTAGAGTGTGACGAGAGATGAAAGTAGTGTGACAAAAAGCGATCGCCGCTTCGAATGATCCGTGAATCGAAAGGCCAACTTTCATTTCGACAGCTGGATCAAAGCTCTTGTGATCATTCCCGAATGGCGATTTCTGCCTTGAAATCACTTTATCCAGTGTGGAAATTGCTGCTTTTCTCTTATTTAAAATCCTTTCCCTTCAAAGTACAACTCACTTACACTCGATCTCTATTCATTATACGACCCAACAAATCTCCCATGCGCCTTCTCTGTGTACTGTTTTAAGCGTGTTTGCCGGTGCCTCATTCATTAGTCGGACGATACGTTTAAAGCGAGCATAGAGGATCGTTATCGATATTTTTTGCTCCTAACGGTACTCTTCTCCTAACTATTCCATAAAAGAATTATACCCCAGTTCATGCTCTTATTTCGACCAGACTTGTGTGACCTTCACAGACATGCTATAAATTCATGTCGATATTGACCATTGTCTATGGCGCTTCCGGTTTATGGCATGGGGTATCCATAGGCAGGGTGGTCTGGGTATGGTGTAGCTGTTGTACAGTAGAATTCTGATTTCTCGAAACCTCGGTTTCTTGAAACTCCTGATTTCTTGAACTAATTTTCATTTTCCTTGGATAGAACTTCTCTGAAATTTTCCCCCCGATTTCTTGAACCTCCTGATTTCTCATGTACCAGTTTTTGTTTCCCCTGGGGGTTCAAGAAATTGGGATTCTAATAAAGTACAGTGGAAGGTTTATCTCTGCAGATGGCCCATCTTACAATGGTTGTTTCAATGGAAATTTCAGTTGCGAATTTTGCTTTCTGGAATGAATACAAGCCATTTGAAGGACCTGCCAACAAATTAAAATTTGGCCTTGCCATAAAAGTGAAAGACCTGGAAGTGCTTCGAAGGATTCAAAACAGTAAATGGAACATAAATTTCCATTTGAAATGCCCATCGTAATTTCTGGAATATTTTGTAATTGGTCAACAACCCTAGTCTATCTTTGTTTTATCAGTCTTTGTTAGTTGGCGCATCACGTTTTCCTGGTGCTTGATATTTTGTAGAGGGTTTTAATTTCATTGATTTCTCAAGATTTAAATGCTTTAAAGTGAAGTAAATGTTACCTTGTGACTTATCTAGAAGTGAGCACAAAGTACAAGTGAGTGGAAATAGGCTTACAAACACAAGGCAATAACATCAGGGGAAGTAGACAAAATAATGATTAAGAAAACAAAGACCTTGCCTTTCTTTTCTGCTTGTGTACTTACACTCCTTCATACCTTCAGGTCTATGTCTGCTTTTAGCATATTTGTATACTCACTCTACGTTCTAAGCAGTCTGACTTTTGCAGTCAATGGTGACTTGTGTCTCATAAAAATGATTCCTGCAAATTTTTGCCCTGCTTTTCAATAATTATTTTGTTTTTCACTGCTGTCAAACAAAATTTATTACCATGATTGGCAAACTGGAAAGAAGAAAGAACAAAATGGATCAAAATCTACCAATTGCAACCCACAGATTTGACCTTGTGAACCCATTATTATAAACTTCTGTTTTCTGAAAGGTTCTCTAAGATTGTTTATGACAGGGGAAAAGACAACAACGGTTACTGTTGATTAACTAAGCAGAGCTGGTTTCTTATGGAAAGGAAAAGTGACTGCCCATCTTTTGAAAGTGTTTTAAATCTCACAAAGAGTATATATATTGAGGAAACAGGAAGATTGATGCTAGAAAGGATTAAAAAAACGACAAAGACATACAGCTTTGCTCCTACACAAACCTCTGCAGTTTCAGAGCATCTTCCTAGTTGGAAAGAAGTTGAGTTTATTGACTGTGACCCTCACTGATGCGCAGTAGGGTCAATGAGGCTATCCAAATAAGACTTCATCCTAATTAAGTTAGCATCAATGGCACAACAGCCAAAATAATTGGTTTGAGAATCCAGGAGTTAAAAATGCAGTGTTTGACTGAGTGAAGTAAATCCAAGAGAAACGATTCCGCCTATTGTATGAAGTGTAAGAAACTCAAATTATTATTTTTTGATTGCGCAACAAATTAAAGTATAAGTATTAACTATTGCACTTTTTTCACCAGTTATTGAAAGGAGTAACAATCGCATCAGGAGGTGTCCTTCCTAACATCCACCCAGAACTTTTGAAGAAGAGAAAAGGTGGAAAACTTGTATCCCCTGAGGAATTAAAACCCAAGAAACCCAAGACGACTTCAGCACCGAAAGCAGGAACATCAGGCAAGAAGATTGCATCTCCGACAAAGAAGGCTTCACCCGCTAAGAAAGCACCAATCTCGGCTGGAAAAGGCAAGAAGAAAGCAGTGAGTGTTATGAAGATAAGACTTGTGTTGTGGCCTACAGCCACTGGTGTTGTTTAATTCTTTTCTGAAGCATAAAAGGAGAGTGGGAAAATATATAACCAAGATGCGATGAATGACATATGACTAGCGCTTTCATTAAGATTTTAAGTAGGTGGCTGTCCCTGTGCAACACCTTTCCGAGAGCAATATTAATAAAGAAGCTGTAAAACCCTCACCTTTATAGGGAGCTGCATGAATCATACATGGTGATTCACTGACTGGTGTACTGGGTCTTATTGAAAGCACTGTATCACCCAACTTGCATTCACTTGTGTTTGGGTGGCTGGCCAAACAGTGAAATAGTTATTTCAACTTGCAAGCACCTTAGTCCTGGCCAAACAGAGTCGCAAGTAGATGCAACTACTTGCAACTGACTTGGCCAGGTCGTAATTACATGTATTTCTTGAATATTTTTAATTTCGCAGTAAAATTATTATTTTCAGCCTGCTGCAAGAAAAGGAGGAGACAAGTCTGGTCCTGGCGCAGGTTTTACTGTCCTATCAGAGAAAACTCTCTTCTTGGGTCAGAAGGTGAGTGTTGCGAAAAAGTTATATCGTGAAATAAAGTGGTGCATTCATGAGCTCATGGCCACCATACAGCACTGATTTGTCTATATACTGTGGAACCCTGACAACATCTTTGATACAGCAAACATTATTATACATGTATGGCAAGGCAATCTTGAGGTAAATCCAAGCATTGTGATCAGTTCTTTTTTCCTTAGGGTTTTACCATAGAGACTGTTTTCCATGGAATTGGTCAAAAGCCATGTATTTTTTTGTTTCTTGAAAGCCAACAACTTAAAAATTTGCAGCTACAGTGTATAGGAGGTGCCATACAATAATAAACTACTTACTAAACTTGCTTGTTTGAGCTGTACTGGGGAATATTGGCCCTCAGCCATTTTTGTACAAACCTTGCTGTGCTTGGTCCATACTGCCCGGACCGCGGGTCAATATTCCCATGTTCGGCCCTCACACTCTTTTTGTAAGTGGTTAGTATTTTTCAGCCCGGTCAAAGATTTACTTACAGAAAAAGTGTTACTTTTGGAACAGAGCCCACTGCAATAAATCTCCATTATTATAATGAACACATTTTCCCAGGACTGTCTATGGCACTCCGTTGTTACAGAATGTCGCTGTACCCATGTACAACTTGACTGACAGGAATCAAATTTTCATAATAACTGAAATGAAAAAGGTTCTTTGTGTAATTTTTCAACAAAAGTGTAACCATTTAATATAGCTTTCCTCCCCCCTGAATTCCTTTACGACAGAAATGTTGCCAAAAATGCATAAGATATTACTCTGAAAAGTCAAACGTAAGCAAAAGTTTCGCAAATACAGCTGTACGCCCTCGGCACTGGCTAAATGTAACATTTGTTGATTTAGTTGACAGTTATTCAAGGAGACATTTCAACAGTAGAAGCAGATGCCCTTGTCCATCCGACCAATGCATCTTTTTATCTTGGTGGTGAAGTAGGTATGTATTGCACTTTATTCTTGGAACAATATCTTAAATTAAACAGTCAAGTAATAGCTTTTCCTTTTCATAATCAATTGTTATCAACTTGTATTTTTCAATTTACAGTGGAGTTCTGATTTCCTGAACCTCCTGGTGGCTCGACTAAATTTGTTTCCTTAAGATTTGCTTTGCTCATTCAAACACTACAATTTTACCCAAGATTTGAAACTCCCGATCTCTCAAACAATTTTGGTTTCCCTCGGAGGCTCAGGGAATCAAGATCTACTGTCAGTTCATAATGAGTATCTGTTGCACTTTGATCTAAAACAACTTAAGCACCATGGTGTGCTAGCGTCCTGGTCATCTTGAAGCCATTGAGCAGCTTACATTTATTTACTGTCACTCCATTAGACTCTTTCAACATTGTTAGGCCTTGTTGCAACATGTTGTAGCAAGTTAATACAATGTGTTGAAACTGTTGCCCAGGGTTTTTTTTAAATGTTGGAACATTTAGTTTTGCCCTAAAGTTTAATTTAATAGGGTGCAAATAAAAAGGATTTGCCGGCCCGCATTTCAGGCCAGTTGGAACGATTGTATGCTGGCCCAAAAGCCTTTCTCATTATCCTTGCTTCATCTGCCAAGTAAAATGTCCTAAAAAGTTACTTGCCCATCGGGCAAGTAATGGATAAAATTCACCAACCTGACAGGAAATCTACTAGCTGTCAGTTATCAGACATGACTTTCTTTGCTCGCTGGACTAGAAATCAAACTTTACCACGTGTGTTCCAAAATGTTTAAATCTTTCATTAGCCTGGTCAGATGCCTAATGGTTCCAACAGTTTCACCCAAGCCTTGGCATGTTAAAGATACTGAAAATGACTTTCATATTTTCTGCTTCATTGTTTCCCAGGATCAGTGCTAGAGAAAGCAGGTGGAGACGAGTTCAAGGAAGAGGTCAAAAAACTGTCAGAGTCTCATGGATCTTTAGAACTAACAACAGGTTAATATTTACCTGAAAAAAATATATCAATTAGAGACTATAGTAAGACAAGTTCTGCATTCAACACTGGGTTTGAATTTTCCTCCATTGCGCTATCTTATTGGGAGATAAATGTTTTACTGGGATTCTACTGGGAGTTTACTGGTAGAGTAGAAGATAGGTTTTTTACCAATCAGGATACACAATATTATTAGCTCAGTTATTTTATAAACTCCCCTCAAACATTCCAGCAACTTTGCATTCTTCATTTGTTAAGTACTTTTATTATTTCCTCGAATTATGTTATTGCCGATATGTTAATTGGTCCTCACTGCCTAGTTTCAAGCCAAGGGTTTTTTTTTAAGTCTGCAGATGCAATCAAGGCAATAATGTATTTTCCACCATTTTGAAAGAAGGCATATCAAGGGGACGCTTATTGCAGTCAAACGTCTTCAACCAGGGCTGCCTGAGGGTTGTTAGCCAACCACAGCACAATTTTTAAAACAAACTGAGCTTGTTCATAATTGGACCAATCATGTTGGAGCAGTGCGATCATTAGCCCTTGGAATGGACAATTATGATTGGCTGCTAACTTTGTTTACACTTCCTTGACTTGAATGACATGACAAACGAACAACAAAAATATTTTTGAACCCAGCACTAGCAATGCAATTTTTCAAGGTACAGCAACAGACAGAAAGAGGCTTCTGTTATACAGTATACTATTTAAGAATGCAGTGGGAGTAGATGCATATTCAATGGGGTACCTGTTTGCTACTTCTTTTTATTTTGAGAGAGGGTGCTCATCAGATTGTGAGCACTTAATTGAGGAAATACCATTATATGGTATAGGGTGAGAGAAGCTCCCCAACTGAACCCGTCTTTTTCTTTATCACAGCGGCTATGTGTGACGCACATAACATGCCAGCACAGTACGTGATTCATGTCCACAGCCCACCCTGGGGTAATGACGCTTCTGTAGACAATCTGGAGAAAGCAGTCAAGAATGTCCTGACATTAGCTGATGAGAAAAACATCAAAACTATTGCTCTACCATCTATCGGAAGTGGCGCGTGAGTATAAATGCGATATGTTATGTTACTCTACCATTCAAATATGTCAGTATTTTTATAGAGTTATCTAAATCCTTCCATGTTTTTAGTAAGGACATAAAAAGCCGATCACTTGTTGCAGGTCTGCATTAGAAAGCTACAAGCTTAAAAATGCAGTCGGCAAGGTGGTTGGGTGGGTAGATAATTTCAAAACGGGCAATAGAAATACCTTGTCTAAATAAAATTACAAAATACAAGTACTGCAAGTATGATCTTTTTAGCCCCCCTCCCCCCTGCTCCACCTCTTTATTAAGCCCCTCACCCCTTCCTAGTTGGTAGATGATGACACTCGTGAACAAGAAAACAAGGTAATGGCTCAGTATGGCTTTAATTTTGTAGCCCGATTTTGGGATAACCTCTTTGTTAATGTGGATCAACTTTGAAAAAAAAATTAGTTCCTTTAACACCATTGTTGTTGTTGTTATACTATTATTGTGTTGAAACACAAATCTCCCAAAATTTGTCTCTTTCATTTTTGCAAAATTAAGTTCATGCAAAAGTAAATAACAATAAAATAACTAACTCTGTCTTTCCATTATCTTTATATCTTGAAAGCAGTAACAACTTCCCCAAGGATACGGCCGCCCAGACGATCTTAAAGGCTGTCTCCAACTATTTTGTTACCGTCATGGCATCCTCCTTGAAACAAATCTACTTTGTGTTGCACGACATGGAATCCATTGGTATCTACACCATGGAGCTTGCGCGCCTCGACTCTTAGAAGTGACTGGCTGATTTTCACTGTAGTTTCAATTTTCTGTTGTTATCAAGAAGAACATTTGGCTATTTGTAAGGAACTACTTCATAGGTTGAACCTGTAAGATCTTCTTCAGTGCCAAATGAGCTTTCCAGTTAATGCCCATCCACTTTTTTTTAGTCAGTTTGACGTTGCCATTGTCATACCATCTTGCTTTATTTTCTTGAATATGCCGCTATGCAGCTACTTTCGCTTGGTGTCGTTTTGGATAAAAACAAGGCGTTTTCTTTCATTAAAAAAGTGTCTTAGTAAGTAATAAGCGCTGCAGTGCTTTTTGAGTGAATATGATTTTTTGCCCATTCCCCGGGGATAAAGAGATTTGATGTCAGGTTCTATCAGGGAGAAATAAAACAAGATGCTTCTTTAGGATTAAGGTATACCTGGGCGTTTACAGGTGTGGAGTTTGATTAACTTGCAAGCACATTTGGCCAGCACATTTCACAAACATGTCATAGCTAATCGCTCATTTAGCCAGCAAATATTTTGAAATCGTTTTTTTCCTGTTCAACTAGAAGATCCACCATAGTCAGGCATGCATCGTCTAGCTACAGAAAGGGACACAGTACAAAAACTCCTTAAACACCCCTCCCCCTTCGAGTCAATGTTGTTAAGAAAGCGAAACAGTGGTTTGTTGAGAAAAGATTGTGGCATTGACCACTTCCCTACCCCTACCCCCTGCTTTAAGTAGTATCAATAAGAAAGTGCTAAGCATTGACAACGACAACGCCCTGCAGAGGGAGGGGTGTGACTTTTTCAACAGGTGTTGTCCTTTGCTGTAGATATATGTAGAAAATGTTTTTAAGTTATAAAATAATGTAACGTTAAAATAATTCTCTTAAAAAGTGACTGTATTGTTGCCGAGGTGGCCGCGACCAACCTTTCTGTAGTGAAAGGGAATGAAAGCTTATTTGGACCTCATTTTTATGAACTCCGTTTAAAGTGATAGCAATTATTTCATACTGAAAGTTGCCTTAATTTTCGCTGTAAAGTTCCTCATGTTTGACCTAATTTACACTTCTTACACTGGCGTACGAAGCCAAACTTGGAGATATTTTTAATGTATTTTATTTTCTTCACCAAAAACTCAAACATTTCACATAGCGATTTTTGCTAGATGCATCAATGTTTAATCAATAGAAAAAAAGAGAGAAATAAAATCTCTATGTTTATGTTGAAATTTCAATGTGCAGTAGTTATTTACTTATTTTTGAGTTTTACTCGTTTGTAATATATTTCAATCTCCTCTAGCCTGCGTGCGAAGCAAGGAAATGGGAGACGTCTGCACGCAAGCCAAATCTCCTCCAGTCTAAACAGTTTGTGTATCCTCTTAGTTTGAACCGAACAAAAGCTCGGCCAGTCATTTGCTTAATTAAAGAACATCTTTGATACGGACACCTGTTAATACGGTCGTAGTTCAACCTCGTTCCCAGGGAGGTGGCCTGATAGAGCGGTTTCAATTGAGTGTCGTAAAACCCAAAGTAATTGATATACAGCGAACTTCTGGCTCCCTTTGGTTTTATGCATATAAGTTTTGCGTTCTGGCTGTTTTATACCCCATACATGTATACATGTTTACAGTAATACCGTTACCACAACATATCAGCTTTTGACAAGATCAAAGCAGCCAGATTTTGGAAAACCATAAGAAATATGTCGTAAATTTTTCCAAAAATCAATCCAGGACTTTTGAAATCTTTTGCGATACGGAAAATTGTATAGCCTAATAGAACCAGATTATTGAAAGCCCACTGACACGGAAGAGTCTTTTGTGACAACCGAAGAATGTTAAAGTGCTACTATGATGAAATCCGCATGTTTTCTTTCGCAACCGTTTTAAAATATATAACAAGTACTCTATATGAGAAGGAAAATGCCGTTTACTATTTTCCAATACCTCTTTTCTTTCCAGAGATATTCAAGTTTTTAAAATATGCAAATTAGCAAAGTAGTGACGTCATACACTCAACCAAATTCTGATTAAATACTAAGAAAGTGATATCTCAGCTAATTTGTATTGAACGTCTCATCTCTGATTCTTTGCAGTAACACTCTGCTAGTTGTGTTTCACAATATGAACTTGGCAACTTGGTTACCATGGCAACATACTAGGTTCCAGATCCCTCCAATGCTTAAGGCCTTTCTGGCCAATTCTGGCTTTCTCGATTAATATTTGTAAATAATGCTTTACGTGCGAGATCTAGCAAGCATATCAATGGATTTGGCAGACGTCTTGCCTGCGTTTAATTTTTCCGAACTGAAAAATTCTGAAATATTAAAAACAAATTGATGGGGACTGGAAAAGAGTGAGTTGCCATGGTAACATAATTTTATTACAGCTGTAGGTGTGTCACCTGAGGAACTATTAGTCTGCCAAGTTTCATTGGTCTCTGCAGAAAAATGACCGAGATAACCTAATTTTTGTACTTGACAAAAAACTGGGTTGAGTAGATGACGTCATCAGTTCCCTAATTTGCATATTTTACGATTTTTTTAAGCGTAAATATCTCTGGAACTAAAATAGATATTTCAAAACGGTAAACGGCATTTTAAATCTTTCATTAAATACTCTTTGAAACGCCTAAAATTGCAAGGGGTGAAAATTTGATCATAGTACCACTTTAATGATTTTGGCTACAAAATTGTGCGCGACGATTTTTAGCGCGTGTACAAACTGCGATCGAAAAGCTATCAGTCATTTCATGGCTTCGGGTTAGCCCATCTATCACCCAAAGAGGAGTTTTATTCTTCTTAGCTTCTTGTCGAGGCTGTTCAGGCTGCCGCCGCCATTTTGGATACGTTGGTAAATCATCATACAACTTGCCAGCCCAGCCATCACTGTATCACTGGGGCGTGACTCCCACGTGAAGGGGTCGTCTTGTTTAGGAGTGAAAATTACTGATTTTGGTCTTCACTAGATCATAAGCGACGGAGTCATAAGCGGAATCGAAACTCTGCTTACGACTCAGTCGGTTTAATTTTCACTAGATCGAAACGCTCTGCGCTTCTGATTACGAGTCCGGCTAGTGAAAACCTTCCTTCATGGTTCATCAAAGTTACCTTATTTTTCATCAGTTATGCTTGCACGCGAAAAAAAAATAAAATACCGTTATAGTGCGTTGATGGTTTAGGTCGCTCTTGCCCCCACCCGGGTGGACTCCCCTATAAAATGACGTGGGGGCTCTTTGAAAATTTTGAAAAGAACCCCTAAAAGGTACCAGAATCTTGATAAGTGGGCGTGGCCCCAAACAATTTTCACCCCTTAGAGGTATAAGGAGATCATGTGGAGAAACCAGAAGAAACCTGTCTGTCTGTAATATGTTGGCTCAATACTCTAAAAGGAACCGCGATAACTCAAACGGTGGCTATTTTATATTTTAACACCCTAAGCGGTACCAATCGACAAATTTTGACCCCTGAAAGGTACGACGAGCACCCCCGATATTTTTATAGGTAAGCAGATAAAAGCATGCGATAACAAAGCTCATAATTGTGCGTCTTAGAATGGTATCTTTGTGCCTGCCCAGTTTTGGGCTACTCTGTGAGGGTAAATTCAAATTTTCCGGGGAGCATCCCCGCCCCTGTAACATGAGAGCTTTTCTTAGGGCGCGCAGTGTGTAACTGGGACTTTATTGCGAACCTCCTCCACTCATGTCCAATACACCCGCACTGTAACCTCCTCCTCCCCCCCCCCCCCCCCCACGGGATAGCAACTTCACGTACTTAATAAACGTCACCAAGGTGATCCTCTCTTGACATCACACATTACATTGATTAACGATTTTACAGTAGTAAAAAGAGCTGAAGGAAGAACTTCCTTAATAGTTACTTTCTCCAGATGACTAAGTTTGAGTTTGCATTCTTTGGGACATGATTTTCGTAATAGAAATGTTCATGTGTCTTCCATCTTTAAGATTCAAATTCAAGGTTTATATTTTCCCCAGTCCGATTTGAGTACTTAAAAAAGAAAACAAGATTTTAATTGTTTTATGCAAACGAGAACTCTGGCTCACAGTGTCCCTCGAGTTTGCCGTGATACAGTAACTCAGTTTCACTTTCGAAACACTTAACCTTTAACAACTTGTAACACACAATGCAAAAGTACGGTTTGTGGCAGCCATGTTCGGTCACGTGATGGTGTGCTTGTTCCTGAAGCGTGCGGAAGGTGCGCGCGCAGCCTGTTACCGCCAAACATGGCAGAGCGTCGTAACCATAGAGAAAATGCGCGCTAAACTCATTCGTGTCGTATTTACTCCAACACGGGTGCGTTTGGCCCACGTACGTCGTCTTGTGGACCACTTTCATGTCTTCCTTTCTACTCCTATGCGGGCAGTAAGTTGAGACGCAGTTCGCGGTACACGTAACGCATTTGTCCGCGTCCTGAATGCGTTCTTGAAATTTCGAGTCGCCGCTAGAAAATCCAATCTTGCGTTTGTGTTTCTGTGTAAGGCATCCTTCGAAAAACCCGCAGAATCTCTCGTCGTGGTTCTTAAGCTCTTTCTTGTTGCGAAATATCATGCGACAATTGACGCATTTGAATTGAAATTCGTCCAAGAGAGTGCATTCCTTTGTATCTGCGAGCTTGTAAGGGGCTTTTTCTCCATTCAAGATTTCTATCAACGGCGTAAAAACACTTTGAGGTTCAGACGAAACGAGAACAATATCTCTCTTTTCTTGTATCCAAACGTGCGGATCCTTAGCGATCAACTTGCTCGATAAAACTTTCCAGCTCACAGCACTAAACGGCATCACAATTGTGTTCTTTGGCACATGAAGGAATCTGAACTGAGGTAATAACTTTGCCGGCAATTCCTTGCTTCGATAAAACACGTAAAAGTTAAGATAGCACTGTGTTTGAGGAGATATTGATATATCTTCGAAGTAACGCTGGCCATTCGTCTCCCAGTCGAGTAGAAATGATTTAACATGCATGTTTTCAGATCTTGACTATTCCTGTGCAATGGCGAGCCGGTTCAGCGTCTGGCATTAACGCCAAGAGTCAATGACCTAAGCGGATTTGTTTTAAATCTAATTAAAGATGCATAGCGTAAGTGTTTGACCTTTTTCAAGTCACAATAAAGATTTTAATTAAAAGTCATAACTCTCTCGTCAAGGTGACCACGTAAAACAATGGGGAAAAAGTCCCTGCAGTTTTAATTTTGTGCGGAATGTGTTCGGTTTTGTTGATACCGCTTTATATTTTAATCAAGCGAGAAACCATTAATCACATGAATCACTCGCCGAAAACATCGATTATCTGGGCGCATAGCAACCTTCGTGCTAAAGGCTTCTGGTAGTTAAATCCAAAATGGCGACTTTTCCGCCATCTTAGATTTTTTGGGCCAAGTTGGTTGCCGGCTTCGTCCACAAGAGATCTGGGAACGAGATTACTACGCACCAAGTTCTCTGATCTGACGGGTAAGAAATCTTGTTCGCAGGCTAAATCTCTACATTTCCAGAACCTCATAAGCTAGTATTAGGGCGCATGATATGTCTTTCGCGAGTAGGCTGGTTTTTTTTTAGAACAAAACTGATAACTGCGTAACGTCATGTCCTATGTGATACAAAATAAAATAGTTTTATGACGCTAAAACGTTTCGGTAAAGTAAACCAACGTTTCGGCATTGCTACCTGACTAATGCAGTTGGCCCATTCGGCCCCTAAGTTTCTGTTTATATTTGTTTCCGGGAATCTTATGCCCTGGCCTTTTTACGCGAAACATTTCTATCTTCGCATTTGCTCGTGATTCTACCTTTGCAAATAACATACACGCGTATAATATACCTCGAAATGATCAAAACTATATAATAGATACTATCTATTATGACTGTTTTTATTGGTACTTATTTATTTCGGCTAATAAGACTTCCGAAGATTGTCTGAAGGTTATGCTGAACGTTTCCGAACGTTTTCTGGACATTCCAGACTTCCGAAGACAAACGCTACGTCATCGATTTGATTCACCTGTGAAAGATATAATAGTTTTATAGTGTAAAGAGGATAAATTCCTTGTAATATAGTTTAAATTATAAACCTCAACATTAAATAAAGAATTAATGCATGGTTATTGTGGTCAGAAAGTCAATGTTATCCGTCCCGTACATGACAGATGACAGATATCCAAGATTTGTCCGAAGTCTTTCAAAGCGCTGCATAAACCACATTTTGAAAAACTAGCCATGGTATATTGTAATTCCAGTGTTTTTATTGGTTGACAGACCATGGTCTTATACGCTGATATACAGTGCAACACAAATATGGTAGGTGTAGGCGTCAACGAAAACAGCCGCGGAGCTCAAATATTGCAATATTTTGGGTGTTTCAATAAAACAATTATTCCACTCGCGCTTGTTGGATATGAGATAGTTGTAGCGAGCTCGGCGCCACGCACCTCGTTGGCTATCTACCATCTCATATCCAACAAGCGCTAGTGGAATAATTGTTAAAGGGAACTTCCACTCTTACGACAAGTTGACGTTGAATTGCTTGAAATAATGCCTAAATTCCAAATTTTACAGGTCAAGGTAGACTTGCTACAAGTCGACCCCACATAGCGTCCCGGCGCGCCATAATAAAGACGAAGGACTTTATTGAAAGTCTAAAGTCAAGGGAGAAATATCATTTAATAGTAACAGTAAATGGAAAAGTTTATTGCTTTTATATTTCCCGTGCGCCGCCATTTTGGATTTTATCACGTGTTATGGTTGCAACCTCGTTCGTTCCCAGGGTCCTCTCTAAGGAGAGAGAGCGTGGGTACGAGGTTGTTATGGTTGCCGCTATGGAGTGTTTTCATTTGACGTCACGGCTGCCATATTGGTGTCCCAAAACAAAGAAACGGCGGCCATATTGGTGTCCCAAAACAAAGAAACGGCGGCCATATTGGTGTACCAAGCCGTCCCTCTGGGAATTAAAATCTATTTTTATTCAAAAATCGTCTTTTGTTTTAGTAAACCAATAATGCCGCTGGTCACATGAGTGAAAACGCTCTATTGTTTGGAAGCAGAGGATCTTTTGTGTGAAACAATTGGGCAACCATTACACGCCATAAAATCCAAAATGGCGGCGCGCGGGAAATTGAAAAGCCATAAGCTATTCCGTTTTTTGTTATTATTAAATGTTAATTCTTCCTTGACCTGTAAAATTTGGAAATTAGGCATTATATCAAACAATTCAATCTCAACTTGTCGTAAAAGTGGAGGTTCCCTTTAAGTATTTTTGATCGTTGACAAATTCCTGATTAAAAAGAGCTATTATCCTGCCTTATCTTCGAAATATCGTGTGGTTTAGCCGACACGGCCGACGGCCTCGTCGGCCAAGTACCAGGCGACATTCCGGGCGATTTCGCAGGATAATTGTTAAATACTGGTAACGCTAGTTCTTTTGCCATGGAGACCTAAAGCGCGCTTCTTGTTGTTCGCTTTTTGAAGGTCTAAACCACTTGCAGGATAATAAATCCCTTATCATACAGTGAAGTGTGTGATATTGCTTCATATTTTTTACTCGTTGTTTCAGTGTATGTTGATTCGGCAATGCTGCTAAATACAGCACAGTAAAAATAAACAAAGAAAAAATCTGCGTTTCTTGCATGCACGTACATACAGGAGAAAGAATCTCTGTATTAGAGAGCGCAGGATTATAGGGTGGAATAGAAGTCGACCAGAAGAGCAAAAATGCTTAAAAAACAAAACCATCTTTATAGAACTACGTATGATACATTCTCAGGAATCAAAGATAAACCTCGCCCAATTCATATATTTGCAACAGGAAAAGAGCCCTGTTAACCGTAGCTAAAGAAAGCTAAATAGAAAGGTTAATCTTGGTTAACAAAACTCATCTCTTGCAGTGTGGTGAATTCACTTTAAAAGTCTTAACTACAGGTAGCAAATACATTGTGACTCAGTCGATTTCCACTGATAATTAAATGAATCAAAATGATGAATTCTTAGAAATCAGTTACGACTGAAATCGCCTCAAGACAACCAGTCCAAAATAGAACAGGTGAACCACTCCGGAAACCATTAGCATTTATTTACACACCTTCACAAATACAGAGCTACACTCAAGTAACCCATGACAATACGCACAGTGCGTGGGAACGGTGAAGTGACTGAATAGTTTTCGGCGGGTTCATCTATGCCAATACGTAGGAGTGAGTTAGCTAAGTTCTCGAAATTGTTAAAGTTTTATATATGAAGACGTGATCGGAAGACATTGCTTAATCGTTCTATGTTACCTTCTTTACGTTTTGCTAACAAATTCGTGCTAAACAACATGGGAACACTACCAGCTGACTTCCCAAAATGAACTTCCAAAGTTAAACAAGCTATCACGAAGTGAGAATAAACAATCGCCTGGGCGTTGTGCTTGAGTAAACTCATTACTCTTTCATAGTTTCATTTCTACTGTAAAAACAAGGTTTCGAAGTTCTTGAAGCAAATAAGTCGCTGTCATGATACAACTTAGTACAACGTGCGAAAAGTTCAAGCTATGATATGTTTTTCACAACGAACTCGGCAAGACCCAACAAGCTGTTGTGTAGGACTTGCCGGTTAAACTCTTTAAGGTCCAATTAATTAAGACTTCGGGGTTTTAACAATTGTTAAATATCGTAACTCTCAAGGAAAGCTTTTTAACTGTGACGCAAATTAAGCCATTTACAAGCAATAAGAGTTACCTTAGAAGATTTTGTCTGGCGACATCCCAATTTAGTGTAACATGACCGTTTTATGTTTGAAATATTAGATCTATTATACAAAAATCCACAGCTTTTATTTACAATGACCAAACCCAATAGTAAGACCTAAGAAAACAGAAAAAAAATCTCAGAACAAACTCTAAATTTACAGTCAACCGTTTGAGAAATATACGCGGTTGTTCAAAAGTTTTGCGCGATAATTTCAGTTCAGAGAAGTTAGTCCCCATTCAAAGCAATATGAAGTGGAATTTGCGCGAAAGCAAATTCTTCATCTCGATGTTTCTCTTCCTCGACGTGGTTCAATAATTCCTCGGCTGTTTTAAGGCAGACCAAGTATTTCTTCTTGTAACACGCCATGCAGTAATACGGATAAGTTGCTCCGTGCACAGACTTGTGATGAAATGCCTGAAACTCAATGTTCGGAAAGCGCTCGGAACAACTCGGTTCCTCGAGGCACGGCAGTGGCAATTTGCTATAAAAATGTTCCAGGTAATCATCTTTAGTTTCGTAATAATCCTCGCAGCTGCAGTCGCATTTTTTATGCGTTTTCGTCATGTGTTCTTCCAGCTTCTTGGGCGAGCAGAATATCTTATCTGGGCAGAATTCGCAGGCCTGTTGTCTGGCTATGTGTTCTTCTAACTCCTTTTTCGCGAAGAAGCCGTTCGCTCGCTTACTCTTCTCGCATCTCAAATTCGAGCACAGAAAGTTATGCTTGTTGTGATCGTGGGAATCGGCTTCTTTTTTAGTTTTGAAAATAATTTTGCAATTGCCGCAGGAGTATTGAAACAAGTCTAGCAAAGTACGCTCTCCGACATTGATAATCTTCACCGGGATTTTATTAAATTTCAAAATGGCCTCCAGTTCTTCATATCTCGCTTCGTCTCCGCAGACAATGTGAGCTCTGTACTTCGTGTGGACGTGACGTTTAGGCCAGAGTTTGCAGTGATTGTTTGAACAGTTGCACGAGGTATGGGTGTAAAAATGCAGTACGTATGTTAAAAGTGCTGTCCAAGAAGCCTCAACGGAACGCGTTAGTGTTGGGTGTTTTACAATCCATTCGCAATCACAAGGGAGCTCGGCTGTCGGCGTTTTCTTGTTGTAAAATAAGTGAACTTTAATGTCACGTTGCGTTGAAGTAAACCGTATCCCTTTCACGAAATCCTTGCTTGTAGTTTCCCAGTCTACAAAGAAAATTGAAGTCGAGCGGATTGTACACATTGCAAATACAGCCTGAGGGAGATATTTTTCCTCGCTATTTTTTACGCGCGTTCTGTTTGACAAACAAGCTTCCTTGACAACACGTTTCTAATATCAGAATTTTTTATCAGTGAATTTCCTTTAGAAAATAATAAATAATTGAGATTCCGTTTCTAAAACAGAAGAAAACTTTTGTCTGATAGAACCTGTCTTTGTATCTTTCGGTTATCTCCTTTCATTTAACACAAACAAAGAGATCGTTGATTGGTTGTGAAATAACAATTTGCGCGCGAAGCACGTGGACTCGTGGCTTCTTGTTTTGAAATGTTTTCTTGTTTTGGAAAACATTAGCAAGATGGAAACAATATTGTGCGACAACTTTGTTGAAGAGACCACCAGCGCTTCAACTAAACAGACTAGGAAAACTTGATGAAAATGAAATTTTAACTCTAAATATCCCTCTTTAACATATGTTCTAATTACTTGATGTAAATTAAGTCGTATTAAAATGTCTTCAATGTAAGTTATTGATACACGCACAAACAAACGCGTTATCCAAAACAGTTAAGAGAAAAGCGGTTAGACTTTTGTGGTGAAATTATTCACCGCAAAATTTCCGCAGAATTCTTGTACGGCAAGAGGTGAAAGGAAGCGTTTCTTGTTTCTAATTAGCAAAGTGATTGCCTTGAAGGAACGAAGTATTTACACACCTGGATTAATAAACAAACAGCATTGAAATTAAAATGCGATATTCCTATTCGCGGTGTGTTAGCGTGCGAATTTTGGCTCTGCCGAGCAATCACTCTTTGGCCGTTGAAATTATCTGAGAAGTTAAAAAGAGACCAAAAACATTGCGGCTGAAAAAAGTTAACTCTGGCGTTATCTACAACGACTCGAACCTGTATGACCGAGCAAGTACAATAACTGACTGTCACCAAGGGTAATACTGAAAATTGTCTGGGTGATACAAGTAATTCGAAAACGCCCGAGTAATGCTTTTTACCTGTTGTTCTGTAGTAAGTGAACATAGCCGTTTTATTGCTGGTCACTTGAAAGAAAGACGACTTCTGTTGTGCGTGTGCTTCAATATTCACTAATAATCCAAAGGTAAAAGTCACGTGTGAAATAAAACATTGAAAAAGGTTTCAGGGTGCAAGGGCGCCCATGTCCTGGCGGGAAACCCTGGAATAAGCAAATTCGTTTATCTTTTTTTTTTTTAAAAAAAGAACTCGCAATTTTTGTGAAAGGATCTAAAAAGAAGTAAGGCAGATATGAAGAGATCATTGCAACTCTCTGAAACACTAGTTCAGCGTTTGATAAAAATCATAGTTAAGTCTAACATTTTTGAGCAGCTAAAATGTTACAGTAATATCGTCGAAAACTTTTGCATCAACTAAAAAAAACTTCGTAGCCAAAGTACACTCCAAACACTCATCTTTTAGATGGGAATATCAGCGGTAGCATCAAATGTAACCGGTTTGTTGTGCCACATGTTTCAACTTGGAAATAAATTTATGTGACTTCCAGCAACATTTTCGCCTAGCCTTAAAATGGAGCTCGATCCCCGACATAAACTACAGGGGTCTTTGTCTTTAATTTAAGGACAATTTTGTTTTGCGAAACTACAAACGGTGCCGAAAATCGTAAAATATCCGCATAGCCTTTTCCCTGTCCAATGCTCGGCAGCGCAATAACCGCGAAAGTGATTTTGAGTTCTAAGAAAGATAAAAGTATGAAAAGAAGAGGCAAGATTACAATGAAAGCGTGCTAACAATGTGTCATATTTTGTAATTGGAGAACCTCAAGTGCAGTTTTCATTGGACCAAAAAAAAAAACTAACAAAAATATCTAGAAATTGTACCTCTCTCTAAGAAACGTTTCCTTACTTTTGTTTTACACTTTTATCGTCAGAAATCTCTTACTAGTTTACAATTTATGCCTCCGTTACATACTCGTTGGGTATAATTTTCGTCAGCGGTTCTTTTAGTAGTTTTAATATTTTTGCACATAATCCAGTTTGCAAAATTTTCGAATTTATAAAACAGTTGACTAAAAGTGCTAAACGTTACCGGTTTTAAAACAAAAGGATGCACTCACTTCGTTTTAATCTTCGATCCATTTGTTTTCTTAAAAACGGGCCAAGCCGTCCATTTTACTTACATTAACTTCAGTAGTTTTTCTGATAAAGCTTCCGTCGTCATCAAAACAGGGCTGAGAGATCAAACTCAAGTAATAAATATTAAAACCATACGCGTTGGTTATTAAGCTTAGTGATAAATGCTATTGGACTAAATACTCATAAAAAAATAGCTAACGCTATTTGCTGGCCTGTTACGAAAGAGCTAAAGGAAAGTTTCCAGTCCTCGAAGTTGTTGTAAACTGCTAAAACTCACTGATTCCATCCAATTACTTAATGATTCATCGTGCATTAAACTGTTCGATCAAGCAAAGAAATTATTTCCGCGAATTCTATGCATGATAAAAACCTTTGTCGGGCAAAGAGCTTTAGTGCATTTTTATTGAAACAGGGCTACATAAGAAATTACTTCTCTTTTAATCATCTTTTTTTTTGAAAGATAACGGCTTTGATTTAAATTTCAACAACTCAATACTCCTCATAAGCATGCATATAAGGGTTAAGTGCAAGCATAAAACTAAAATATGAATTTATTTAATCTATCGCGCGACAAAGTGC
Organism: Meandrina meandrites; assembly: GCA_963693305.1. NCBI lineage: Eukaryota > Metazoa > Cnidaria > Anthozoa > Scleractinia > Meandrinidae > Meandrina > Meandrina meandrites. The sequence continues at coordinate 14,919,594 of OY855907.1, read as the reverse complement.
TTTTTGTACTGACATAGTTTTGTCTGTTTTGATGAATTTTAAAATGCGGTTGCATTAAGAGCAATCCTTTTAAAAGCTACCTGGCTTTTAACAAAAACCTGTATTGAGGTGTTAATTGGTGCTTTAAACACGCTCCTGTTATATGCAAAACGGGATGTTTTTCTAAATGTTTTAAACAATAAGTCGAACCAAAACAACACACTACGCGCGTGTATGGCACAGCGTTTGTTTCTGCGTCGTTCGGAGAGGATGGAATGGAAATGTTTTGATTTCTCCGGCCGATTCGAAAGTCGTTAGCCAAAGGCCTTGTGGATTCAACAGTTTTTCATGTCAGCTAAAATGGTTTCTGTGTTTATTTTTGTTAATACTATGTTAATCAATAATGCTAGATCCTTGGTTTTGTCTTCGTTTCAAACACGAAACATTTTCTCCTGCCCGGCGAAAATGTATCTAAAAGTTCTCATGTTGTTATTTTGCTTGCACTGGGCTTTGATTTAATGTCGTCATTTTTCCCCTTTGAAACATCTTCAAGTGTAAAATTATTTAAATTGGGTTGTCACTGCAACTTTAAGAGTAACTCATCCTTTCTTTTTCATTTTTTTTTTTTGAATACTGGTGGTAAAAAAATAAACTCAGGACAGAAAGTATTGGAGAGATTTTGTTTTTCGTAAAGGAGTAATTGGCGGCCGAATCCATTTCACGTCAGAATGATCGAAATATACATAATTATTTTACGTTGTGCATTTCAAGATATGGAATGACAAAACGCTTCGCGGAGGTACTGCAGGTTTGAATTTAAGATCGTTTCTTGTCTAAAAGAACGGCTTGCTCGCCCAGTTGAACTCTGAACTTTGAAGCCACTTATGAATGCAAACTGACAAGCAAACGAGTAAAAATTTGGTGTCGAGGTCAAATAAAACTCCAAAAAAAAATTACAATAACTTCAAACAAGGGAGACTTTGGACGGTGAGAAACACGAACGTGGCTTTGTGATAATATTTTTCCTCTGTAATAAAACGAAACATGAATAACCATCTCATTTCATTTAAAAGATTCGAAAATCTTGACATTATCGAAATCATTTATTCAATTCAAAACCCGTTACGGAACTGTTCAACTTGGTTTCACAATGTTATCACTAAAGCGCCTCTTATCTGCAATCGTAATTAATTTTCTTATGGTCAGAAAAAAATTTCCGCCGTAAAAACCGTTTATATCCTAGCGACCCCAAATTAATTTGAAGAGTCCTTGCACAGATTTTCCTTCAGAGCGAAGATTTTGCAACGCAGCGTAAGATGAACTCTTCAAAATAATGCAAAATCTCGCTGTCAAAGCGTATCTTAAGTTATAGAAGATACGATTTCCTTCCTCATATAAGTTATGAATCATTTAAAAGGATACTCGAAACTTTGTCTGTGGCGTGAAACAATAACAAAATACCCTTTTAAGACCTTTCGCTATCTTTTAGATATTTCGAATTAATAGGGCGCGCGCTTTATCGGAAGAAGTGAACAATTGGCACAAGACTGCAACACTAGGAGAGCTTTGCATAAACATATCTCCCCGCTTTTGATATTATTTTTCAACCGCTTAAAGCGCGCGCACACGACTCGGCCAGGTAAATTCGATGTCAATTATATTTTCTGCCGGTATTATTTCTGGTGGTCGCCATTGTGTGGTTGTAGTTATTTTAGTCCGCCAAAAAAAAAACTGCCGGGAAATCAGCTCAGCAAAAGGCCTTTCGCTACACTTCTATTGTATCCATGTCTGAATTAATAAACTGGCTTGCCAATAACGTGTGATTAAATGGCTATTACTGGCCATTACTGGCTTTTGTGTTAGCGAAATCTTGCATCTGTCGAGTTCTCAGCTAATAATTGATTTCCCATTTGTCCGTTCGGAGTTTGTTAACGATTTCATGCGAGTAGTTCGGTTTTTTCGTCCCTTTTCGTCCACCGCCGGCACCCTCGCTTTGCCGACCGCTCATAACAACTTATAATCAATGTCGAAAACGCAAAATTGCTTCCACTTTTCCCGAAAGCGGGATCCCTGCTTTTTCACAAACACTATCAGCGCCGAGATGAACTTATTAAAGGCCAATACCTAGCTTGTATCATTATTTATCTAAACCAACATCTCGGTAAATATTAAATTTGTCATTTTTCGATTTTGGACGCGTGTCACGTGACCCGAGTCCACCCCGCGATTGTTTGGTGTTTAGACAAGGAGCAGGTGTATCGCGGGCACATATGGCAACCGCGGCAAAATTCCCATCATTGTGAAACACTCAAATGCGTAGAATGGATGATCAGAGCCTTTTAAAATCCCGTCATTTCGCAGCCATCCGAGAAACGCGCACCATCACCTCAACGCACTCGAGATCGGACTAAAAACAACTCAACACCCAAACTCGCAGATTTTGGAGTCGGATAATCGGCTGGTGAGTCCCCTGTTTGCTTGTATGTTAGACATTTCCTAACAAAACGACCTAATTTGCTAATCTAGTGACACCCCCAAGGTACGCAATTAACCGAAAACTTCGTGAAGTCTGATCTTTCGGAGGTGAACATTTGAAGCCAGTCCGGCGGCTTGAGAGCGGGCGAGTTACATCCAATGTATCGATAAGTTTTGCGTAAACTTACCTCTGCTTTATTTTATTTTTTTCACGCCGAAAAATAATTCTAGATATTTGGATCCTGCTGCGATAGAAACTGCTGAAAACTGATTTATACCGAATTGAGTGTAGCGGGGAATTTTTTTACGATTTGAAGCCGACGGTTTAATTTGTCCGGTTTATTTTTTCGTTTGTTTTCTTTCAATCCCGCTGGGATATGACTTTGATTCCTCTCTTGAAATCATCTGACATTTAGAGAAAAGTTTCTCTCATTAACAAATAATTGCGACCAGGGCTCTTTAGTGGATTTCAAGAGGTCGCCGCTGTTTAGAACGGGCAGCTACTGTGTAGATGGACGAGTGGTTAAGTGCGGCTCCCACCAGCTTTGTTGTTGCACAATTTTGCACTTTAAAAATCGCTTGTCGGCTTTGATTTTGGTGAAGTGAAATGTTTTTCCTTTATCTGCTTTTGCCCATCTTACTTCAAGTACCGGATGAATCAAAGTCTAATGTTTTTGAGCAGGAGACTCTGGAAAGCCGACATGCACTAGCATAAAAAAATACAGTCATTTATTTACGTAACTTTCGGGTTTGAAAATGTAAAATAACTTGGTAAGCGAGGGTTTAAAAACTGTTCATAATTCTCCAAAGTAATTCCGTTTGTCCCGGAGAGTTTTGCTGGTTAATTCATTTATTTTTTTAGTAAAAACCAGCCCCGTTTGACAGCGTAATTTTGCGTGAAATCTGTTTTGTCTCTACCAACTCGAATGCATTTATAACCATTACTTCGCTTCCCTTTTGTTTTTAATCATGGACAGAAAAAAAAAGGCAAATTAAAGGTGCCTTGTGCGTAAGATAAAGCATCGGTGATCGCTTCAGCATACCGGAACTTTACAAGGATGAGATTACGAGCGGAATTAAGTCTACAAGTAAACAAGCGAGCTTGTTACACGGTTTGGAAATTCTGAAGTTCCTGTTGGTTAAATTTTCAACCGCGCAGCTGAAATTTCGTTTTGTAGAAAAGCTCAATTGTAAGATTTTAGATTCTTCGGCGGGCCAACCCAGCCCATTAAAGTGTGTTCATTTTCATATGATGGGATATTAATGATGTGTTTTTCTTTTCTTTTCCTTTTTACGGGCCATTTTATGTTTGAATCATTACTTAATGAAGACCGTTTTCGAAATACGGTTACCCTCAATATGTGTGTATTTTACATCGAAAGATGCGACGCGGGTTCGTTTTCTTTTCCAAGTGAGAAATTTCCAAAAACAAAACAAGCTACAGTAATTGCACTAAATCAACTTCAAAATGCGGTTTCTTTGAATTATGTGCGAGTTGCTTCCGGATAAATGTTACTAATAAAAAGTACAGCAAATTTACTTAACAGCTTTTGTAAAATACGCTCTCAGTACAACATGTTTGGAGATTTCAAACGGACTAGAATTTTGCATGCATCATGTTAATCTGGTCGCGAGAAAATAAAATGGCTTGAATCTCGAAAACAACCTGTCGGATAAAACCCTTTAAACAGCAATTCTTGATAACTTTTTAATTACTTTTCTTTTTATCTTCCTAAAAGCTGAGACATTTTAGCTTACTTCGAGAAAGAACAATCATTTAGCACCTTTTAAACGTTCGACTATTTATTGTGGCTTTCCACTGACATCCAATTTATTATTTTACATTCATTTGTTGTTAAAAGGAACTGCGAAAGGATAAACGAAAAAATTAAGGAGTGTTTGGAACGTAATGAGTTTTGAGCCAACAAGAATCGAAGAAAAGGACGCAAAAACATTCGGAATTCGTAAGTATTCCTTACTTAAATAAACCTTAAAATGTTAAGTCAAGTGTATTAATCGAAGTTTTGTATCATTGCGAAAAACGAAATTGACATTGTTGACTCTCTCAATTGTGTTAACTATGTTTCCGATGCAAAATCAGGCTTTTTTTTTACAGTTTTGCCTGCTAAAACTTCCCAAGTTCAGGCGAAATATAAGCTATATTTGAGGGCCACAGTAGCAAAAGATTCACTCTCAAAGGAAAAACAGTTATATGCATTGAATTCCTAACGTTAACATTTCTAAACTAGTATTCTTTTTATTCTTTCTTATACAAACGCTGCAGAGGCTTTAATTTTGTTTTTATTCATAAGAGTGCGATTTGAACCCTGTTTAGTGAGAATTCTTTCCTTTGAATCATGCACGGAGTTTGTTCTTCATTTTAGAGAATGTTCTGTCTTCTAATTCTTGTTTGCTTTTACTAGATACGCCCCGTGTTGAGGACGGAGAAATTTTGGCAAAATTCAACCGCGCGCTGGCTTCGATTGTAACAACGGAAGGGTGAGAATGGACGATTTTATCAATCTTACACAAAAAAAAACACGAAAATATAAAGTATATAAGCTTAATTATTTTAACCAGTGTAACGAAAGGTTATGTCCTGAACTAAAGAGAAGAATATATCTGTCGCTACTTATACTTTGAAAACGGGTAGCTCCTAAATTGTCCTCAAGAATACACTTTTTAAAATCATATGGTTAAAATTCAAAAGGTTAAAAACAATTTTTTGTCAATCCCTTTAGCCTCTTACAATTACTAAAAAGATAATTATCCGAACTTTCATTTTTTTTTAAAAAAAGCTGTTAGTTACTATAATCAGAAATCAGCTTTTGGTATCATGACTTTGGCCTGCCCTAGACCGACATTCTATTTATTCAGTGCTTTCAAAACAGTTTTTATATTCCTGCAATTAAATTGACGTGATTTACTCCTTTGCGACTTACAGAAACACCTGGACATAGCCAGTGTGTTTCAATTTTTTTGTAAAATGCCCTCCGAGGGCTGAATCGTGATTTCTCACAGTGAGAGATGTTAAATTCATACGCCGGAGAATCGATAAAAACCCTTCCGTGCAATATCGCTGTTATTGTTTAACTGGCCTGCTTCGCCTGAGGAAATAACAAATACGTGCTAGCATTTTCCTGTGGGTGGCCTTTTGAATAATTATTTTAAAAATCGTGACTCCCTTGAAGGGTTCTACAAACATGATTGAGCAAAGGGAAGAAGTATAGATTTATTTAAACTGACTTGCGATTAATTTTCAGAAATCCTTGTTCGTTTAAATTTAACGTGTGCCGAAGAAGCGTTTAAACGGTTAGAAAGTTCTCGGGCCGTGTTTCTTAATTAATATATTTTTTTTCTTTCTGCAATACACGCCCATAATCATGCTTAATGCAAGAAGATTTAATTTAGTTTTCAACGTTGTTCTAACTGCACGAGAAAAGAACAAATTCTTTCCTATTTTATGCACATTCCCGGTTAATATTTAAGTCAAGAAAAAGAATTTCATAAAAGTGTAGTGAATTTAAAAGCACTTTCCGTTCAGAGATCTAATTGTAATGGTTAATTAAATACATATATTTTCCCATTTAGATTTGCCGCCCAGATGGGAGGTGTAAACGGAAATTTATGCCATATCCCTCAGAAGAAACTCAAGCTGGCGTAAGTGTATAAAACATTTATATTTTTCTTGTTACTGAAACTGATTAATTTAAATAGTAATAAAAATAAAATCTTTTGCAATTTCTAAATCCTTAATGCCAGCCTGTAACGCTGATAAAATAGAACCCTTTAGGGCAAGCAGAAAAGTTCACAAAATTCAAAGAAACCGATGTTTATAATCTCTTTTTTTTACATCAGATTTTGATTTGTAATGAATTATTTTAGGTGTCGAAAAAAGTAAGTTTGATTAAATTATTTCATTTGGCATTAAAGTTCCTTTATACTCTACCAGTTTTATTGCTTGTACCATTGCATTTCCCAGTAGCTTGTTTCTTAGTTAATTTGAATCTAAGCAATTCTATATTTGTGTTAAAGCCTTTAGCCCAAGATATCAATTTTGTCATAGACGTTCACCAAGGTATTCTTGTAAATGTTGGATGTAAACGTTTTCTTGTCCATTTTTTAGGTCCACTCTTTGGTATCCTGAGGCAGGCCTGCATTATCCAGTCCCAGGGCTCCCTTATCACTACCTTGTAGGCCCCGAACGATCCGTTCATAATCGAGAAAGACCTTTCCACGACCCTGAAGCAGAAGCAGGTATTTTGCAGGTGGGTAAAAATGATTTGAAAAATACCTTTGGGTATACTTTGTCAGAATAGTGTTCAACAAACAAATGAAGCGAAGCGAGGCAAATTTTAAGAGGCGATTAACTAAGAGGTAGCTGTCCGCAAGCTATGAAAAACACGTAAAGGGTCAGTGAAGCAGCTCACGCATGCACGCCACGCGGACCTACCTTTTCTTGAGTCCTAACAATGTGAAAACATAAAACGACACCAACGTAACGGTTTTTTAATTGTAAGCATCGCCAGATATTTTTTGAGTGTTTATGAGAAAATGCATTATTTTAATTTTCATATAATTTCATACTAGATCAAGTCCTTGTTGTTACAAATATTAACAATATTTCTTTTTTTTTTTCACTTGTAAAAGACGATCAAGGAGTATGATGAATTCGAAGAGTGGATTGATGGCTCCGCAAAACTTCGCTACTCGCCTTACAGTAGAGAAGCTCAGGCACACATCTCCGGGTGGGCCATGAAATACACGAACAATCACAACAAGTTTGTGCTGAAGAAGACGTGTGTTGGAGTATTGCTCTGTAGCAAAGACTGTACTTTACCTAATGGCCTCAAGATTGTCGTCCGGCCTGCTATTTCTGATAAAGGTTAGCGCCACGAGTTAGTTATTAATTTTTGCGTTGCTTTTGGTCTTTGGAAACCATGTTTCTAAGTCTTCTTAAGGACACACTGTCACACAGCAAAGTGCTTGAAGAAAATTATTAACTAAAATCATTTTCCATTTATACTCATTCCATGTTATGATAAGTAATCCCTTCCAGTCATAAACAACAAATTAAGGGTTCAGTTCCCGTCGGGTCTCAGAATTTTTTCTTTGTCCCACGTTCGCGACAAGTGAACATGTTATCTTTATCGAGAAATTAATTCTCCTTAGTGGTTATGGCCCATTTCATTGTATGCTAATTCTGAGAATTTGTCGGTGCATCAACACATATCCCACAGTTGATTATTGACGTTTTACTCGTCACCAGTCTTCTTGACAGTGTTACTCACCCTGTCAGTACCAAGCTTATACTTAACCTTCTGTTGCAGTTCGTGAAAGACAAATGGGTCAAAACTGTCCGAATGCCACCTGCACGGGAACTCTTGTCCACAGAAAGTGTACAGGTAACAAATGAAAGTCACATACCGCTGTTATAGCCTCGTAATCAGGCACAATGACGTCACAACTGCAAACATAAAAGCTATTGTATGTCAAATATGACATCATTATTTCACAAACAATACTGCAAGGCTGATCGTACTACATAAAAAGTAAACTTTGTGAGACACCAACACGACTAGAACCGATATAGTGGGATTGCAACCGTGGACAGCTGTTTCGTTCTTTTTGGAACTCGTCAGCACGGTGTAGCAAATCTAAATAACGCCAGTGAAAGAGCCAACGCAAATAGATTGCCCAATGTACACTATATCAAGTTCCGTACTTTGAACTCACTTGTCCCCCGAATCACGCACTGCCACACAATCTTTAATTTAGCAGTTTTTATCACAAGATAGAATTGAAAACAGCGTAATACTTACAACAGCAATTTTTCTTCCTTATTTCTAGGCAATAATGGCTATCCAGTGACGCATTTCTGGGTTCACCAAGAGGACGGCATTTATTTTGAATCCAAAGGCACACACGATCACTTTAGACCTCAGGCAAGAAGAGCAACTCCTGATAGGAGCTCGAATAATAAACTTAGCAGCGCTAAAATAAGCAACGAACAGTCTGAGAATACAGAGGACAAGGCGGAGAAGCACGAGGTAAGATTAAATATCACGTGCGCTACTAGAGATAATCACGTGTGCTAGCTAGGGAAGCCACGAGAGTGGCAGTCACGTGGGTTAAGGAAGCTATTTAATTGCTATTATGAGTGACACAGTCACCTAGGCCATGGAAGTCCTGTGAAGATTTATCACAAGAAAACCACACGGGCTAAAGAAGCCATTTGCGACTAAAGGCGTTGACATTAGTTATATCTTTTGCAAAAGATGAGTAGTTAGGGCACCATTTTGGGAGAATTTGTGGCCGCTCTCGTCTTGTCTTGTTCTTCAGAACGCACTGTTAAGACTGTGTTTTTAACCCATCCAGGTGCTCTAATCAAATGAGCCTTTGCTCCGCAACTTAGCTACGTCAATGTTAAAAGACGAAACATAAAAAATAAACCTCTCGCATTCCAGATTTCTGAATCACTTAGTACTACAACACTCGAAAATCCAAAAAGAAACGATCCTGTATAACTGACACTGTTTTATATTTTATTACTTCGTAGAGCTCTTCCACATCGTCAGAAGGAAAGAAGTACAAGTCTAGAAAACGACAACACCCTGAAAACGCGGACAATTTATTAGCAAAGGAAGCAGATATAGCGCATTTTTCCTCGTCCCTATCGCCTGGTTTATTGCGAGGTTATTCCGTCGATGAAGAAGACCAGTACATTTGCGTAACTGTACCAGAATCAGAAGCTCTCTTTCACAGAGCTTTGTCGTATGACCAAACAAATATCACTACATACGGGAAACTTTACTTACTCTGTCAAACGTTCCAAGACGTTGTTCCCGGATATACCCTGCTAGAAACCCGTATGATATCACGCAATGTGATTGGATGGCCTGTTGTTATGGCAACACTATACCGACAAGGAACTAAGGAAGGTCAAATTCATCACATGAAGACATTGGCTCGCCTATGTTCCACCCCCGAAGAAGACTTTTTCTCGCCCAAGGTGAATAAATAACTTATCAACTTTCAAATTCCGTTAAGAATCATAATCGCTTCACCTAAAATCCTTTCGATTAAGATCCCTCTTCTAAAAGCACTCACTTTTGATGATTCTCATTTTGGGTGAGATTCATAATTATTCACAATGAGTGTTAGCTCCTGACTGAGTGCAGTTGCCTGTTTAGAAAGGATTATTAGAAATGACTGTATGATTCGCTAATAAGCCCTTCAACGATAATTTGATACATAACCACCTCCCCCACCCCCCTTGGGGTCTCTGTTTTGTCTTGCACTAACACGTGACATTGTTCACCAACAGTGGCACATGGTTATTCACGACTTTACCGCTGACCAGGCTCAGATGGCGACTGAGGCGATAGTCAACATGATCATCAACTCTCAAGTACAGACCCTGCTCAAAGTATTTCAGTACAAGAGCGTCAGTTCGCTGTACAAGATGCTCAGAGAGAAGATTACCAGCAGTCTTCAAAGCTATGACATGCACTTTGAGCTGTGCAAGCGAGAGATTATCACCAGGTTACAAGATCCACTGTTAACGATGAAGTTCCGGGACATGACGCAAAGACTCACGGCAAGCAAGTGTACCACGCAAGAATACGTCAGCACGGACTGCATGCTGTCAGGTGAGTGAAGAGTACTTTGTGTAATAAGAAACGAATTGACGCAAATAACTTTGACATTTTTGTTTAGTAGCTCCCCAAATGGTAGTCCTTCCCTGTTTAAATTATTCAATTTTTTTCTAACGGTTCGTTATTTGTTTCTTTGCAGGAGGTGTATTTGGGTCGGTGATACGAGAATTCTGGAATTTCTGGGGAAGTAACATTGTTGCGCCAAAAGTGTTCTCAGTCGCTGGTGAGTTGGTAGGAAGGAGGGAAAAAACTGAGCAGTGGCAAAGAAGACAAACAGGTAAGATTAAAAGGCCTTTCTCGTCTTGAATGATTTAGCCTTAATTTTCCAAGTTCGTTGTTCGCTGTAAGTTTAGCCATCTTCCTTCCATTTTGGTTTATTTTTAAAATATTTTCTCTTTGCTGTTTTGTTAGCTCAGCAATCAATTATTTTAAATTAGGTCACATTTGATTTAAAGGAATTTTTTGCATCGCAAACAAATGAATAATGTTAGGGTGAGACAGTTTTTCAGTTCAGAAGGTTGTAAACGTAGTTTTAACATGCTTATATTAAATCGTGTTATTCGTTTCTCTCTCAGGTCTTGATTTCCCCAGCGACCCACAAAAAGTTACCTTACAGCGCATGAGTGAAGTGGTGGTCACGTGGTGTCACTACCAGTCTGATCATTGGCCTAAATCAGGTGAGTGACGTCATCAATTTATGAATGTCACAGCATAGTAATCTTATTCCCAGGTCTCTTGCAGACAAGAGAACTGGGAACGAGATCGGCAGCATGGAGATGAATGCGATCTTTTCTTACCAAACGTTGACTACCGTAATAATAGCCCATGCAAATTAAATAAATAAAAATAAAATGTTCTTAACGAGGCTTTATTTTTTCTTTCAGTTGTACAAGAAAGCATGGCGAACTTTACACATCTACGACCCGAAGAGAAACGACTCCGCTATAGTATTGAACGACCTGGGTCCGCGTTCCATCGGCCAGTGCCTTACCCCACTATGCCCATGCCTAGATTTCACTGGTGTTGAGTGCACCAGAACAAGACGATTTAAAAGTTTTGTAAATAGAAATTACATTTTGGAAGTTTCTTTAGAATTATATCATGACATTTTGCGTCAGTGCAAGTCAAGGGAATGGCTAAAAGCCTCTATTTAAATTAGAATTATCGGTTGTAAATACGACAAAATTGTAGCACAATTTCGATTCGAACTCAGATTCCACAGACTGTATGAACAGCGGTTGGTTGCCAATAAAGACTCCTTAGTGATCAACCGCTGACCAAAGGGCCTGAAAACTCTGGGTTTAGAACAAGTTGTTTATTTCAAACAATGTCTGTAAGGATGCTGTTTTTGAAGTTCTTAGATTTATTTAAAATGTGGCTTTAAAAGCACACAAAAACATTGCGTTTGGGTTGAAAACCTTGCAGTATTTAAACGACCCTATTTATTGCAGACTTTTACCTTGGTTTAGTAAGCTGTTTCCCTTTAATTCATCCGTATAAAGTATCTTATTTCAAATTGTACATAGCGCCTTTGGATAAATCGGGAAATGACACATAAAGACATTATTGTCCGCGTTGTCAAGAGAGGATAAAGCTCTCTACTTGTTATATAATCGTGAAATTGTCATTTATTAAAAACGAAAACTAAGAACTGGCATAAAACGTAAAACGTAATTTTAATTTTTACTTTAAAAAATGAAGAAACAATAGTCGAGTTTGATCCGTTGATGCAATGTTCTATAATTGTACAAGTTCACTCCACAAACTAACTCAATCAAAGCAAAACAAATATCCTGTATGAAACCCGTTTACAGATGTAACAAGTAATTTGTAGTCGTCTGAAAACCATGTCAAATAGCCTTAGATAATACGTTGTTTGTAGGTTTGCTAGCAAATGAGAAATTTACAGTTCTAGAGCATCTTTATATGTAAAAGCAAAAGTATTTGTATTATTATAGAATGAAAAGAGTGTTGACTCTAGAAAATAAGAATTGTTTAATAAAAAGTCAAAAGTTTATAATTTTGTTATTGATTTGTCCATTTTAATGATTTTATCGGGATAAGGTGTATTAACAAAAAAAACAGAATCAAACTGTTGACTGCGTAAAAATTGAAATAGGCCCATGTTTTTCAAGACAGATTATTTATTCTAAGGGGACAGACCACGAACACAATAGTAGCTCCTGTAAATACCCAATTGCTGTAACCGTTCATCAGTAGGATACCTAAAATGCTAGCAACTCTATAATTGGTTTCGGCTCTATTAAATCCTATACCGATTGCAGTACATTTTAGGAGGAGCCGCCCTCGATGTAAGCACAGTTACTACAAAACATAATAATAAGGAAAATAACGCAATATAAACGGAATAACACAAAATATAATATCGCAGTGTCTATTTTATCAGATCTTGGCCAAACTGGCCATGTGATTGTTACGCTTTTTCATAATAACAACACAAAGAGAAGTTGTTACCCAAATGTCGCTTTATTTCAAAATTAATAAAGTGCAGTCGTTTTTATTTTACAAAAGGTATCTTCAAACTAACCGAGAGTACTACCTTAACGATATTCGCGATTTTTTAAAACATTCTTTGTTGAATAAAATACATTTTATTTACACTCGGAAAGTTTTGTATGTCAAGCCTTTTTTTCTCTTAAAAGGTTAATTGAATAATCCTCACCCTCCCCCCCCCCCCCCTCCCCCTCGCCAAAAAATTCACTGAAGCAAAACTAGAGTTCATGGCTTTCCGTACTCGAAGTTAGCGTATTCGTTGACCAGGTCACAGAATCCGATGTAATTGAAATCGTGCTTGTACCCAAGAACCACGTCGAATTTTTTCTTTACAACCAAGAACTCCCGATTGCTCACCAGGCTTCCCAGGTCTAACTCGCTCAAGACGCGGTGGAACTGACACTGAGAGACTGTTCCATTGTGCACGCGGTCATAATCCTCAAATAGCGGGAAAATTTGAATGCGCCGGATGCGCACGCGGTCAGCCAATCGGTGCATGACTAGATCCAGGACTTTTTGTTCCTCGGGTGACAGCTTGCAGTATTCGTTTTCCGGTTGGGGACAGTACTGAATTGGAACAACTTCCGGTGCTTTTTCCAGGTCTGTGGAGGAAAAAAAAAAGCAAATGGTTAATCCAGTGATAAACTTCTAAACTCTCTGCACCTTGTTATAACAAATTCTTTTTTTCGACTGTTTGCTTGTTTACAAGTAAAATAGAAGAATAGTGGGTAACGACGGCACTCTCTTACCGAATTCCGAACATTCTTGTAAGCTCTCAAGGGACTGTTTTAATTTCTCAAGGAAAACTTTTCGCTGTGGGTGATGAAAACGTCACTCGATAGGAATGCGTCAGCACTTTTCGATCCCGAAGTGTTATTTTCACGCGTCGCTTGCCACTGGTGGTTAAATTTATGTCAAAGACAGTTGTACAGAATGAAAGCCTACCTTTCACCAGAGTGTTTTGAGCTAATGTTATATTTTGCACAAAGAGTTTAAAAGATTAAAGATTAAAATGACGCGCAGAGGTGAACTTTTTTTTCATCGTCTTAAAGTTTGGTTTGGGATCAATTTATCAAGGTTGATAGGCATTTTAATAAAAGCTTACTTCAGAAACGAATTATTTGTCTGAATTTAGTATGCATATGGTTTATTTTTCCACGCGCACGTTTGTGTTAAATGCCTTAAAAGAACCGGGAATGTTTGAGGGTGGATGCTCGCTAATAAAAGCCTTCGGGACTGTGAGTCAATGGGTAAATGCATCGCTAATCGCTTTCAATAATTATCATTTCCCCTATGCATACTCCATGCAAAATAGTCGGTACCTCGAAGAGATCTTTGATTTATTATCTATTTGCAAAAAGATAATTGCCCAATGCATTACACAACGCGTTACACTGCTTATTTAGAATTAACCAAGTCAGTTGCAAACTCAAATGGACAGATCTTGACGATGACGGACTTGATCAATTACAGTCGGGGAACAAGTGCCAGTTTTAGCAAATCTTCGTCGAAGCACTCGAAGAGTTTCCGAATTCTTTCATCCAATCAAAAACTAGCGCGAGCGCTCACGAGCACTCCGAAAGCAATCGCGCGAACAAATACGTCATGTTGCTTAGCAACTTCTGGGACGAAAACTGCGGGCTCAGTCACTTCTCGGAGAAGTAATCGCGTCGTCAACTGGCGCTTGGTCCCACGACTGAATTAAGGGTGTCTTATTGAAAGCCAAATTCTTCCCAGGAGAATTAGAGAAAATGTATGAAAAACCTAGGAGAATTTTGCTTTCGAGATAGGACATGAGTTGGTTCATTCATAAGGGCTGACTGTTCGAGAGACGTTTGTTTTAGGCGTGCGATAGCCAATGTCTTGCCAAAGAACAAGACACAATGAGGCCGGCCAGGGTTGCAACCAGGACCACTCATTCTGCAGTCTAGCGCGCTAAACATTAGGCCACCGCTTCTCATGTCTATCCAGTCAAAACAAAGAAATGAAAGGAAAAAAATCTACATACCTTTCAGGGTGAAAATAGACTCAATCTCATCGACAAGAGCTGTATATTGCACGTAGTCTGGGTAACCTGGTGCTGTGTATCTGGAAAAGGAAATTATGTTTGCGTTATTATTGATTATAAGATAGCCAAAGGCTCGAGTTCCCACCACACCAAATCAGAAAATAATCGCAAACTTTTTTATCTTTATCAGAGTTTATATAGTCTCATTCGCAGCTGTTGTTTGGGCTCGTCACGCAACGCTCCAAACAACGACAGCGAAGGAGATTAGAGTTTATACAATAGTTATATATCTCAAAGAAAAAGTCTTCTCTTTTTGTATTGAAACTGGTTTCAGATTTTAGTTCCATTTGAGCAAATCAAACTTGGTACGGATCAGTTCGGCCATCTTTGTTTTGTAAAAAGTGATTCCCAGGCGCCTTGCTGTCGTGGCTTAGGGCCTCTTTACATGAAAGCCGAGTTGAGTTTCGTCCCGGGATGAAAAAATTTTCATTTACGTGAGCGTGTTCATCCCGGGATGTTGTTGCTTGTACTGACTAAACATCTGCAACAGAAGCGCTGAATGTAATTGTAACAATACAGTGATGCTCGACAGAACAGTATTAAGAATGACAAAAGTATAAACGAAAGCCTTTCGAGGCGTCATTTTGTTTACTAATGCGGAATACCGCAGGACCAAAATACTGTAAGCACGGGCGAGATGAACTCAACTCGGGCGGGACGAAATACGTCCCGGCATCCCGGGATGAACACGCTCATGTAAATGAAAATTACTCAACTCGGCTTTCATGTAAAGAGGCCCATAGAAACGGAGTTTTCATTCCCACATTTCGCAATTTATACACGTGTATGCCTGTTTGTTCGTGAAACAGTGAGCGTAACTGCAGGTTTAAACCAACACAAAAATTCCACGATTGGTTTTGGCGCTTTGATTAACTGGGAAGTTTTGAAAACCAGCAAAAAGATACCAGAAGGCTTCTGTTTCTAAGCACAGGGTTCCTACTCTTTTGAGTTCTTGCAATTCCATGACTTTCCATGAAGTTTTCCATGACCTATATTGATCATTTCCTTTGAAATCATCTTTCATTTTGAGCACTGTTTTTACCATTTTCTTTGCGATAAAACCCAATTTATTTTGCACTTTTTAATAAACATAATTTTCCACGACTTTCCAGGCCTGGGAAATGAAATTCTAAAATTCCATGACTTTTCAAGTTTTCCATGACCTGTACAAACCCTGTAAGCACCTCTGTTCCGTGTTAAACCTCACCTGTACATAAGTTGTTCGACCTCAACTTTAGTGAGTTTAAGTGAAGCGAGATCCATAGCTCTTGGAAAGATAGTTTTTAGTATTCTTCCAGTGCGCAGTTTGTCGTAATCCTTGAAGAACTCCGACAGTCTCATGCGTTCCTTCATTACACGGCATTTTATTTTTTCCATGATCTTCTCGATGCTGTCGTCGCCCAGATCAGGCAAATGCTTCTGGTTGGTCAGTTTTAGCTCTTCTAATCTCTGAAGATATTTCATTTCTTGTTTCTCTGATGGCTGCAAAACAAATGTTATCGCAAATATAATATTCTATAAGGTCAAAAATCACTAAAAAAAGTAAATAGAGCGATTTTGTAGAGTGTCGTAAAACCAAGACCGAAGTAATCACTCTGGCCAATCACAAAGGACACAGACGTTTCCAGGGAACCAATCAAAACTCGAAGCAAATACACGTAGCCGGCACAAAGCGCGGGAAAACGTGCGCGAGCGAGTCGCGATTAGTTTTGGTTTTATTTCTGATTGGTCGAAAAAGTGGCGCGAGTTTTGTAAGCCAATCACCAACCGTTATAATGCAAAACCAAATCGAACGCTAATAACTTTCGACACTCTAATGAAACTCGCTCTATAATAAAACAAAATAAAACGACGGTTTAGATTGGGAGGGATATGAAAGGCGAAGTTTAGACGAATTGTTAGTAATAAAAGTTACAGTATTTGGGGCAGGTCATCGTATTGTAAGTGGTATTTTCGTGTGTTGCAATAAAGAAGTGCCGTTGGTGGAGAAATAAAAATTAGACGACATTTTTCAAGATGAACCAGCCCTCTTCTTCCAAAGAAAATCATGAAATCAAATACTCTGACATGTAAAAAATAATTTAAGAAGTTGTAGCAAATAGGATTACCTGTAGATCGTCCAGGAACTGAATGTAGTTGAAGCCGATATCATCTGAGTATCTGCTCTGCAATATCTGTGCAACAAACAGAAACATGAAATAAAGAACCGGCAACAATAAAGATAGCGAAATAAAACGTGAAGCCTTCTAGGGTTCAAGAGTTAGGCGTTTTACTTCAGTTTCAGTAGCATGGAACGGCTTGGAGTAGTGTTACTCCCCCCTGGACAGGATCCTAGTCCATCGCAGGGTTACCCCCAGCAGTAAATTCGCCGGTACCCATTTACACACCTGGGTGGAGACAGACACTGTGAGTGAAAAGTGTCTTGCTCAAGAACAGAACGCAGTGACCCCGGCCAGGGCTCAAATTTGGGACAATCGATCCGGAATTCAACGCACTACTAACCATCAGGCCAGTGCGCTTGTAACTGGAGTATAAACGATTTCATTTTGCGCAGCTGACAGAACAAAAGTCGGTCTTGTTACCTTGATTTCTTCAGGATCATCCGTCAGGCCTAGCGTATGTAGACATTGGCTGGCTTGGATTTTCGTCACGTGACCGTTGTTGTGCCTGTTGCAATTAGAAAACAAAAGTCTCTTAATTGTTTGAGGTAACATCAGTTGTTTGATTTCTTATCACGATTAAAATACTGCTTAGGATAGGTCTTGGATCCTGAATTGAGCTAAACTTGACAGAACAATCACCGACGCTGACGAAAAATTACAGAGAGTAAGTCCATAAAGTGATCCCATATAACAACCGTCACAAATTTTAAAGGGATCCGCGCCAAAGTTTATCCAAGTTTGTCCGTAAAATCGTTACTAGTGTAGCAGCTCTCGTAAGCTTGTAATTCTACTAGTGTAGCAGTTGCTATTGTTTTGGGGGCAATGGGAATTGTTCCCGTTTTTTGTTCTATTGTTCTCTCGAAGGGAAGCGAGCCATTCATGTGAGACCTTGCGAAAGCTGCTACCCCTAAACCGACCCCATGTTATCGTCCACCCTCACTGCCTAATAGGTATCTGTCATTTGTCGAGTACTGTTCTAACCAAACCATTATTGTTGGGTTTCCTGTGATTTAGGTATTTATTTTTTTCCAAGAGGGCACGGTAACGAATCCTGCAATCTGATTGGTTCTTAGCGCGGGCAAGATTCTCCTATATCTGCCCACGGGCAACGGTAACGCTTTCGTCAGTTTGATTTGGCGGCGAGGCGAACGAGCCCTGGAAAGTTTTGCTCTCCAAAGTTAATGTAATTGCTCACCAACCGTTGTAAATGTGAAAGGAAAAGTAAGCAGTGCAATTAAAGGCTTTGAAGTTCTCCAAAAGGCGAGTATTGATTCTCTTTATTGACAAAATCAAGTTGTACAAGTTTTATGGCCGTAGTTTGTCGATCGTTGTTTGTGCATTATTTACACTGATTTTCACGCCATTGCGCTTACCTGTAAGTCGCCGGCTTAGTTACATACCCGATTGATTCTTTCAAAAGCTAACTTAGTAACGGAATTAAAGGCCTTGAAGTTCTCTAATAGGCGGGTATTTTTTGTATTTATTGACAAAATCAAGTTATAGTTTGTCGATCGTTGTTTATGCATTCGCACTGATTTTCACGCCGTAATGCGGTTTACTGCAAGTCGCTGGTTTACAGACTCGATTTATCCTTTTAAACGCTTTGCCTTTCTGCTACTTTTCCCCAAAACCGAATACTGCTTATCACCATGCATTCAAGAAAATGAGTTGTTTTGATTAAAAACAGTTCAATTATAAATTCTCACTAAGTTGTGCCGTGTGCAGGCGACCAAACTACACAAACAAACTTCATTCAATTTCACTTTCGTGACTCGAGATTTTTTGCTCTCTTTTGCTGCTACATTGTGCTTCTTTTTTATTATTAAAGTTACTTTTCTCTTTTTTTCTGATGACCTTTTCTGTGAGTACTGTTCAGTTTAGCGAATTTTTTTTGTTTGGCGGAAAACAAATCATTCTTCACTTTATCCGCAGCTTTTAGCGATCGATTCAACATGCACATTGGATGCGCGCGTATAATACAATTACATTTTGCAAGACAATCTTTTTAGATTTTTTTTTAACCAAGTAAGAAAAAAATAAATAAGTTATTTACCGGCTTTGGGTCGGTCCGTATCGTGAAAAACTGTGACCTCGGTCTTGAAAATGCTGCCCTCGGCCTGCGGCCTCGGGCAGCATTTTCAAGACCTCGGTCACAGCTTTTCACGATACGGACCTCCCAGCCGGCAAATAACATATATGTATTCTAAAAATCTTGTTAACTCACTTATCAAAATCTTGGAAGCAAGGCTTGGAGAGAATTCGTTGCTCGATCAGCTTTCGACGCATGCGCTGTTTGATTCGCTCCAGGAACTCCTCGTCCTCTTGTGTGGGGTGCTCTGAACTAGCCCCAGGCCTGCTCATTTGGAACGTCTCCATTGGGGGCACTGCGTATGTAGGGACTTTCTCCAGTCCTCGCCGGGTGAAGACTACAGAAGGGAGGGGTTGGGAGGAAGAGAAGAAATCAGTGTTTCGATACACGTGAAATAGTTGGCAACCCTAAAGTGATAAGGGAGGGGATTGATAGCAATTTGGGGTTCAAGTACTGTCCGTGGTCTTTGTGCTGTGTTCTTAGCCTTGAAAACTCCTTTAACATGGCCTCTTTCTACTCAAGAACGCGACTGCCGTCGTCATGTTATTTCACTAAGAGATTCCGCGAAATTTTGAACTGGAAGGAGAAAACAGTTAAGTTCTCGAATTAGAAATGGTATAACAACGGTCGAACTGAACTACGTCAATTTTGTTGTTAACGAGTTTTTTTCCGTTAAAAAAAGCTTTCTGGGATTTTTCCTTTCTGAGTGTTTTACTGAAAAACCCGAGGTTAAATCGTATTCGGATCAGGTAAGGTAAAGTCTGCCTCAAGCCACGTGGCCCACAGCGCCGGAGCTTATCCCGGTTTCCGTGGATGGGATGCTAGTCCATCGCAGGGTTACCCCTAGCAGTAAATTCGCTGGTACCCATTTATACACCTGGGTGGAGAGAGGCACTAAGTGTCTTGCCCAAGAACACAACGCAGTATTCCACGGATTAAAAGGTCTCGAATGTCTTCCTTCACACTTACCACTCTCTGTATCAGTAAGAAATCGTGTCCACATCACGTTGCCAGGTAACTTGGGATCTCTGTAGTGCTGCGCCAGCACTTCAAACTGTTCGTCTGTCAAGTTAGGTTGGCCCATTAAACTTAAACAACGCCGGAACTGGCTTCTACTGATAGACCCGTGACGAAGAGGGTCGAAATCTTGAAAATACTCCTCCACCTAAAAAGAATTATTGTAAAAAGCTTGAAACTCTGTAAAAACTCTGTAAATCACAAAAGGATTGTAATTGTGAAAAAGAAATGACTGTAGCACTGTGCGAATGCAAACTTCACGAGTCTACATCCAAACAACTACCTCGAAAATGGGGAGAGGTAAACTCATTTCAGAGACACACGCTCTGTGAAGCGAAAGGCTAACATTAAGAAAATAAGCTCCAGACTTATATCTGTGCAAGTGACTAAAACAATTTAGATGCATGCAAGAAAACCGCATGGTAACACTCTCTAAATGAAACACAAACAATCTCTCCAGTCGTGAACATCACAAGTCAGCATTTTCGCATTTTATCAATGGGGGGGGACGGGAGAAGGGGGATTCATTCTCTGGAGGGCTTTGTTTCGGAGATTCTTATTATCACAGTTTTATGGTATCTAACTTTTGTGAGTTAGAAATGCATCCCTTAGCAATTGCAAATAAAACTTGGCTTACCCTTAGTCTGTTGACAAGAACATAATGTTTGATGCGATCTATCAACTCCTGTTTGTCAACTGTGCTCAGATCCAGTGGCCGGGGTGCTTCACTCTCACTTGCATCCCTGGAGACAAACAATTCAGGAATTTAGAACTGCCAGCAAGGTAAAAATCGTATTTAAACAAACAGGGTTGGTACACATTTTTCCACGCAATATTCAAGACATTTTCCATGTACACACTCTTTCTAAATCATTTTCTTTTCCCAAACAAAGCTCGACAAACAAGGGAACCAAAATGCATCCACAATGCATTGCGAACGCACAGTAACGGCAATACAAGGCGGACTCACAATAGTACTGTCAAGGGTAGGGTGGAGAGTCAGTCTTCTAAAAATACTGTAATTATTGAACATTTGGGCTAAGACAAAATTTACATGAAATTTGACTAGCCGACAATGATTTTTTGTAGATTTCTATACTTATTCGAGAATTCCGGACTCTAAATCCTGCACAAAACCACAATGAGAAAGTACGTTGATGTAAAAAGTCTCACCTGTCTTTCTTTTCAAAATCTGAAATGGTTGTCGCTGTTCCAGTGTACTCTGAGGAGAGATATACAAAGATATCAATAAGACGCTCATCTCCCAAACGAAGCCAGGGTTTTAAAAGGACTTTAACTAAAACCCGAAACAACGAAACGAAACCAGCCGAAACGAAACGAAACGTGCTTGCGGTTAGGTTTTACTGAGGTTTGCTTGCGGTTAGCTTTCACACCGTTTTGCTTGCGGTTAGCTTTCACTCCGTTTTGCTTGCGGTTAGCTTTCACTCCGGTTTGCTTGCAGTTAGCTTTCGCTCCGGTTTGCTTGCGGTTAGCTTTCACTCCGTTTTGCTTACAGTTAGCTTTCACTCCGGTTTGCTTGCAGTTAGCTTTCGCTCCGGTTTGCTTGCGGTTAGCTTTCACTCCGGTTTGCTTGCAGTTAGCTTTCACTCCGTTTTGCTTGCGGTTAGCTTTCACTCCGGTTTGCTTGCGGTTAGCTTTCACTCCGGTTTGCTTGCGGTTAGCTTTCACTCCGTTTTGCTTGCAGTTAGCTTTCGCTCCGGTTTGCTTGCGGTTAGCTTTCACTCCGGTTTGTTTGCGGTTAGCTTTCACTCCATTTTGCTTGCGGTTAGCTTTCACTCCGGTTTGCTTGCGGTTAGCTTTCACTCCGGTTTGCTTGCGGTTAGCTTTCACTCCGTTTTGCTTGCGGTTAGCTTTCACTCCGTTTTGCTTGCGGTTAGCTTTCACTCCGTTTTGCTTGCGGTTAGCTTTCACTCAGGTTTGCTTGCGGTTAGCTTTCACTCCGTTTTGCTTGCGGTTACCTTTCACTCCGTTTTGCTTGCGGTTAGCTTTCACTCCGGTTTGCTTGCGGTTAGCTTTCACTCCGGTTTGCTTGCGGTTAGCTTTCACTCCGGTTTGCTTGCGGTTAGCTTTCACTCCGTTTTGCTTGCGGTTAGCTTTCACTCCGTTTTGCTTGCGGTTAGCTTTCACTCAGTTTTGCTTGCGGTTAGCTTTCACTCCGTTTTGCTTGCGGTTAGCTTTCACTCCGTTTTGCTTGCGGTTAGCTTTCACTTCGTTTTGCTTGCGGTTAGCTTTCACTCCGGTTTGCTTGCGGTTAGCTTTCACTCCGTTTTGCTTGCGGTTAGCTTTCACTCTGGTTTGCTTGCGGTTAGCTTTCACTCAGGTTTGCTTGCGGTTAGCTTTCAGTCAGTTTTGCTTGCGGTTAGCTTTTACTCAGTTTTGCTTGCGGTTAGCTTTCACTCCGGTTTGCTTGCGGTTAGCTTTCACTCTGGTTTGCTTGCGGTTGGCTTTCACTCCGTTTTGCTTACGGTTAGCTTTCACTCCGTTTTGCTTGCAGTTAGCTTTCACTCCGTTTTGCTTGCGGTTAGCTTTCACTCAGTTTTGCTTGCGGTTAGCTTTCACTCCGTTTTGCTTGCGGTTAGCTTTCACTCCGGTTTGCTTGCGGTTAGCTTTCGCTCCAGTTTGCTTGCGGTTAGCTTTCACTCTGGTTTGCTTGCGGTTAGCTTTCACTCCGTTTTGCTTGCGGTTAGCTTTCACTCTGGTTTGCTTGCGGTTAGCTTTCACTCCGTTTTGCTTGCGGTTAGCTTTCACTCTGGTTTGCTTGCGGTTAGCTTTCACTCAGGTTTGCTTGCGGTTAGCTTTCACTCCGTTTTGCTTGCGGTTGGCTTTCACTCTGGTTTGCTTGCGGTTAGATTTCACTCCGTTTTGCTTGCGGTTAGCTTTCACTCCGTTTTGCTTGCGGTTAGCTTTCACTCCGGTTTGCTTGTGGTTAGCTTTCACTCCGTTTTGCTTGCGGTTAGCTTTCACTCAGTTTTGCTTGCGGTTAGCTTTCACTCCGTTTTGCTTGCGGTTAGCTTTCACTCCGTTTTGCTTGCGGTTAGCTTTCACTCCGGTTTGCTTGCGGTTAGCTTTTATTTGTTGCTTAGGGCAGTACTCTATATATTTGTGCCGTTTCGTTTCGTTTCTTTTCGTTTGGTTTCGGTGGTTTCTCCGTTTCAGGTTTTAGTACATGCCTTTTAAAAGTAAACGAATCTTTTTGATTTAACATGGTTGCTGATAAAAAAATAGAGAAAACTACGAAATTGGTAGCATCCAGATTCCACTACTAGCCACAAACAGTTCTCTAGTTCTAGTTTTGCGAGTATGGCACAATAAAATTAACGAAGTATGAACAACAAATAAAAGATTAATGAAGTATTTTTTTACCTGAATCAATGGATTGAATGAAAGCTGAATAGTTAATGTCTCCTCCAACTGGATATTCGAATTTCTTGCAGAGAAGCTGAAGAAAAAAGTTACGTTCCTGATTAGGTAAATTAATTCGTCACGTGAAGGAGGCCTAGGGGATGTTTTTAATTTCTAAACTGTACTTCTGCACAGGTTTCGGCGCTGTTTAGACAATCAAACATAAGGTGGATTTGCTAAATACTCCCTATATGTAAGTGCGTCTGCTTGTGTGAACTGCTATGGTAGTAAATTCCTTGGATACAAACCCCTCAATAATTTGCAATGCGCGTTACACATTCACGGGGGAAAACAGGAAATTTTGAAGAGTTCTGCTTAGAAAAACGAAAATGGATAAGAAAAAGAATGAGGGGAGGGGAGGGTGAGAATTAAAATGCTTTGACTCACGGCTAGATCCTGTGGCTGAACATTGATGGATAAGAAGTGAAGCATTCTGGAGAACTGAGGTTTTGTTACGCCACGAGTGTATCCTTTACTCTAAAGGAGAAAAAAACAACAAGAAAACATGAAAATGGCTGCACTTCCTTTCTTCTAAAATATATTAATTAAAAAGAACCTAGAAAAACAAACATTCCTTGATTGCTTTACAACCCTTTCATGTGCAATTTATGAAATCATGAGATGAACATGTACCAAGAAATGGCAAAGATAGAGCTGGAATAGAGCTCAACCTACCCTGTCGAAATCTTTAAAATAAGGATATACCATAAGTCTTCGTTTACGCACTGTTTCAGCAATTTGGTTGAGTATTTCAGTGACTCTGTTCTCCTCTTCAGCAGAAAGCAGATTTGGCGCCTACAAAACAAATCATTATAAATAAGTTTGTATAATGCATAAACTACGACAACGAGAAAACGAAGTTACAAGTCAAAGTGTAAAGCATCCATTTGTCCCTGATTAATTCCTTACTTTTAGTCTCAAGTTTGAAATACTCCTTACCAATTCCCATGCATTTCTTTCAATGCTAGTTAATTTGGCAACATATCAAAACAATATTCAAATGTGACTACTTGATGCAGGAGGCCAGAGTTAGCCTGTGAACGCACAACCGGAAATATGTCTGCATTCGCAGGCTAGACAGACTTTAATTTAGAGTAAAGGCCTGGCAAAACGAGGAAATATGTTTCCAGAAACACCCGGAGCGCGCGCATGTTTCCCTGATGTTTCCAAGTTTTGCCACACGGGAAGCATTGTTTTCAGCGTCAATTTTGTTTCTAAGAAGCAAAATTTGCTTCTGCTACACGGCAGAAACATTTCGTATTTCCGCGCGGCATGGAAGCATGGCAAAACGAGGAAAACATTATGGAAAGGACATCAGGCACTTTAACTATCATTTTATTCTTAATTAAGGCAGAAAACAAACTTTCAACGAATACAACTCTAGATCTCGATTCTGGGGGTAACGGAGGTATACAAGATATTTTGAACTAAAGCAAAGGACATAAAGATGGTTTTACAAACTTAAGAAACACCAAATACAAATCGTACGTTATGGTTTACGGTTACTGACAAAACATTCTATAGCACAAATTCGCACTGTGTAAAATAAAACGTTTTAACCCAAAGCAAATCAAAAGTTTGAGCAGAATTACGTGAGTTACAAAGTTCGCGTCTTTTTCTAACGACCCCGGAATACGCTTTTTTGTTTAAGAAGTCAAAGATATTTTTAATTTGTACCTTTGAGAGTGCACCCATTGGAGGTCGGTAAACTTCAGCAGTTGGCTTCTTTTCCAGATCTGGCACAGTAAATGCTGAAGATGTGAGAATAAAAACAAGAGAATTAATTAATTGTCATTTATGCCGTGAAAACGTAAGACGTTTCACATAATGGACACAACGTTCGCTAAGCCCGAAACACACATACACACTGTGCTGTAGAATGAATGCAACGAATAATGTTTGTGCGTCAAAAATTCTCGCTCAAAGTATAGCTCCTGTCATGTCCTATTTTATTTTTGATCGTAATGAGAGGAAGAGTGAAGGAAAAATCTCCCTAAACGTGTAAGTTACGGAGAGTATACTAAATTACGAGTTGGAACAAGTGATAACAGTCATTAGCTGAATTGTAAAATAATCTGTTGTTTTACACGTAAAGAGTTTTTAGTTGATTTGGTTTTCAATAATCTAACTAGAAAGAGAGTGAAAAAAGCGTCTGACAAAAATCTAGTTTAAGAACTGACCATTCTCCATGATGTGGCAGAACTCCTTGTAGCGAACACGTCCATCGGGCTGACGATAAACATCGACCACCTTCTGTATCTCTTCACGGGACAGGTGAGCCTGGGTTCCACAACAAAGGCTCAGGCCACAAATAAACTGCAATGAAAAACACAAAAAAATGAGGTGATACCTAGATCTGTTGTTATCACGAATTAAGAAGCTCCGAAACTTATCCAGCTCATAGGAAACGCTTTCTAGAACACTATTCGTCAAATAACAGGAACCCATTTGGAAGTGATGATAACCAAGATGGCAAAGATTTAAAAGGACTACAATATGGACAAACCATTGATGGTAAGAATCTCAAACTATAGCTGTGTTGTCGATCTGAATCGGAATTTTAGTACCTTTATGCCTGTAAATTAACTCCTTACTTGATTTTCAGTGATCTCTCCACTCCTTAACTTATCGTGGTCTTTAAAAAACTCTGTTGTACGTATTCCATTCTTGTGAATCGCCTCTCTGATTTTCTCAAATATGTCTTGTAAGGACGGTGTTCCAGGACGCTAAAAACATAACACAGGTCATTGACAATTGTCCTCAAATCTAGAATAGCAAAATTCAAACTGGCTTGACACTGACTGAAGTACTGAACGTAAATATGTACAACGTTCACAAAAAACCTAAATCAAGACGTTTCGACCGAACATCTTCGGTCCTCATCGGTTTCAAATGTCATAAAAGCTGTAACGGCTTTTTTAACGGTTCACTATTTTGCACGTGCTATGATAGCAAACGTCACAAAGCGACCGTTGCGCGAGATCGAATCACACAGATGACTTGTCAATTGCTGGTATGTCAATATGCTTATTGCCCGCATTGGGGTCTCGCTTTGTATAAAATTATTTTTTCGTTACATTTAAGATCTGTAAAACCGTTTAGTTTCATTCGGGTTTCCAAACGCAAAAGCCTTGAAATTGAAGGTTAAGGCTCGAAAAAAATATTAAAAATATCTGCTGTGCAATTAAGTTTAATTTGACCTAGTTTAAGTAGTCTTCTGTCAGCATATTCTAAGGGGACAGACCACGAACACAATAGTAGCTCCTGTAAATATCTAATTGTTGTAACCGTTCATCAGTAGGATAATTTATTTACATGTATCATCGGCTAAACTTCATGATCGCTCGTGTGAAACGTCATTTCAAAGTTCACATGAAAGTGAAGGAAATCTTGGAAACGTTTCCGCGGGTGTTTTCATTCTGAAGAAGTCACGTATCAATGCAAAACGGCGGTAAAAGGTGACGATTGGAATTTTTTATTGTAAGTTGTTGAAAACAGTACGAGGTGACAGCTTATAATAAGTCATCCTAAAGTTAGTTAAGGCTGGATTTGTTTCCTAAATTGTTTTAATTTCCACAATTTAACAAAATTATTTAACTTACCTTTCCATAATCATCAATAAACTCTGGTTGAGGAATGTATTTTGTAAAGTCCTCTTGCTCAGCTAAAGCTGAAAATCGGAAAACAGCATTGGTATTAAGCAATTCAGTTATCACAGACATAGTACAGTCATACACAGTCTAAAGCAGTCACCCTACATCCATGTAGCTGTGCGGCCAGCCATACCACAGTCATACCAAGGCACAGGCATATTACAGTCACATGACAGTTGTAACACAGCAGTGCCATAGTCATACCATTGTTTGATTGAGTGGGGAGGGAGGGGGGTTATAACTGTCTTTACACTGGCATAGTACAGCCGTTCCTTGTAGTGATGCCACAGCTGTACCACAGCCATACCAGGTGTGCGAACCATTTAACAAGAAAATCCTGGAAATTTTGGTTGGAAAGCAAACGAAACTTTACAGTTAATTTTCTGGAAAATCTACTCATAAATCGTGGACTGCGTTTCAACTAAAGATAGTCCTCTCATTCCAGCTAATAAATTGGTAAAAACAGAGAGAACATTCTGTACCATTTCTCTTTCATTTCTCTGGTTTTCAGTAACCCATCGAGGGAGAAAACAATGACCAGAAACTGAATTATAAAACGATAAGTGCCAACATCTCTTTTTGTTGGTCTGCTGATTTTGGAAAAGTGCTTTTCAATATTCAATGGTCTATTCTGGCAAATGGTTATCACCCCAGTCATACCACAGTTTAACCATGCACAGTCCCATCACAGTCATACTACAGTTTCACAACAGTCATACCACAATAATTAATTTTGCAAAAGGTTTACCAAGTTGCATTCTTTCAATATCTTCATGGAAGCTATAGTAGTTGCAGAGCCCTGGTCGGGTCGGGTCACGGTATTTCTTGGCCAGCAGAACTGTCTCTTCATGTGTTATGTCAGGTGAACCAGGAAAACTTCGGAAAAACTACAAGGAAAATGGCAGTGTTCAAAATAAGCAATTTAATTCTAAAATATAACTATGAAACTGAATTTCTAAATATTTCAAAACTGTAATAACTGTAACCTTTAGCTTTCAATTGCTTGCCAAAAGCCTGGCAAGATGCTCAGATGTTAAACCCTCAGTTTTTTTAAATAACAAAAACACAGTTCAGTGCTACAGCTGTACTTACGTAACAGCTCAATTTCAATAAGATTTAAAGTTGGCCGTTGCTGTTATGCAGCACCCCACCCATAGGAGAGCAATACAACAAGCTGATAACACATTCCCTTTATAGACTCACTTGGTGGTTGTATGAATTTTAGCTGGCTGTCTGCAGAGCTCTTGAGGGTGCTGGGTCTTATTGAAAGCTCTGTATGTAACCTCCTCTGGAGTACATGCAGTTGCGTAGGATGCATATAATTTTCATCAGGTGACAATTCTGGTATTTACCTGGCTCTCAGTTACAACACCAATGTGATGCTTATCAAAGTCAGCATAGCAAGTCTTGATATTTATTCCATGGTATTTGTAGAACCGAGCCAATCGCATCAACAGATCCTCGCACTTTGCCAGAGAGGCTGGACTAAGAGGACGACGGTCTACTGCACTGCCACTGGAATAAAAATATGTACAAGAATGGTCAGACCATGTTTACTATAGGTAGTCTCATGTCTGATATATTGGTCAATATATTGGCCATTTATAGCCAACATATTCATCAAGAGTCGGCTGATAGTCGGTCTACACCTGGCCGATAGTTGACCATTACTTGACTGATAATTGACCAATATATCCACTGACTATTGACAGAGCATCAACAGACTTATAGCTGACTATTGAGAGTCGGCCAAGAGTTGGTCAACACTCGTTCAATAATCGACGGATTTATATCGACCAATCATCAGCAAATAAGTGTTGACAGACTATCGGTCGACTATAAAGAGTTGGCTGAGAAGAGTCCTTCAACAATTGGCTGATAATTGACGGATATATTGACTATCAACGGTATAGATGGACTATCAGCCAACATACCACATGTCGTTTTGTATCAGACAAGCTGGGGAGGGGGCTACATTCTATTTTCAGAGACCACCCACTCTGATAAAGGGCAGACAAGACCACCTATAATAGTACTACCTTGATTGTGTGAAAAAAGAACAACCAACAAAATAAATGATACGACTGGTGGGGGGGGGGGGGGGGGGGGGGGGGGGTGTGCTTCTTTTGAAACCTAAAAAATACCAAAATACCAATGAACCTGAGACCCTTGGAAACAAAGTTAGATCAGAGGCAAAACCCCTTGGATACACGGCCCCTCTAAAGCAACATAATCAGTACTACATGTCTGAATTATTTGGGCTTGAACCTCAGTAGTAAGGAGTTTCAAAATGTTCATTTGTACTGTGACAGTGCAAATTACGTCAAGCAGATGGGCAATGAAGTAATTTATTATCATCTAGTTGGGACATTGTCTTCACTGCACCTTTCAAATAAAATTAACATGAATGCAAACTTCAAACGGTCATGATAGTAGTTTGGGTTGTTTGTGATCTCTGGATTATCATCCAGTGGATTGGCTTTTTACAGCGGATTCAGGTTGAGTGTTTAACGGTCTCAGTTGTTGCATTCATTGTCACAGTTGAATTGATTACATTGTAAGGCAACATGACAGATGTTGCTATGCGGGAATGACAACGTTCTGTCTGGGAAAAAGCACGTTGTGGTTTTTCCAGGCAGAACGTTGGCATTCTCACCTAGCAACGTCTGTCATTTTGCCTCGCAACACAATCAATTCAACCGTGACAACGAACGCAACAACTGAGACCGTTAAACGCTCAACCTGAATCCGCTGTAAGTCCCATATTTAGTTGTTGATATTCAATTATATTTATTTATATTTTATGATTGACAGCAGTGCAATCATTAGTTGAACTCTGACTTTGCATCTTCCTGAAAAACGCAGTCTGGCAAAATCACCAGGTGTTATTTGGTACAAAAGACATAAAAGATAGATCTGTTGAGATCAAGCTGGCTTGTTACCTTGCAGCAGGACCAATCTGTTGGGTAGCTGGATCTTGATTCAGAAGATCAGGATCAAACACTGCGAGAAAAATAATTAAATTTTTTATTATGAATTAACCATAGCTACAGCCAATGCTAGAATTTCAAGTTGTACTAAATGATCAACAAATTAAATAACCTTTAAAATAAAATTATGACAAAAAAGGCATGTAACTTCACTCCCTAAGATTTAAACAAACCATAATCAATGTTTTTAGTGATTTTTCTCCAAGTAAGACTGTCAAACTTGAAAACGTCGGCCCAAAGTTTTAGACTTCTTTCCTACCCGTCTGAAGTCAAACCAGGTTTTAACAACTTTCGTGACCAGTGCAGTGCATTTTAGCAAGGTTAGGCAACTATTTAGTGGATTTCCGATTACTACCAATGCCTCCATTGGATTTCAAGTAGAACTAAATCTTGGAGCGACTGCTCCTTTAATTAATAAATTACATTTATTTTGATTTTATTGCATGTAAGTTTTTATTATAAACACTGTGGCTTAATTAGTATGTTCTATTGCAGCAGTAGTGTAGTCAAACATCGAACCATTTGATACGCAATAATGATTAAAAATAACAAAATATTGCAACATACCTGCACCAATCACTTCACAGAAGTGGCGGTAACTGACCATTCCTTTCCGTTTAGGATCAGTACTGCCGTATTTTTCCATCAACTTAGCATCATCCTCTGGACTCAGTACAATTCCAAACAACTGATCCAGGCAACGGTCAAATTGAGACTCTAAACAAATGAAAAAATCATTAAGTTGTTGTCATGCAGTGTTGACTGGGAGGTGCTCTGTTCATGGGCATGTGGTAGCCAAAGTTCTTAAAGCCAAAAGCTCTTCCATGGAGGGGTATGGATTTTTTTTGGAGTGAGACAGTTTAAATGTTTGTTGTTCATTTTATGTATACCTTATAGTTTTGGAATTCTGTATGTGTTCTTCATGTTTAAATAGTTTATTTAAGTTATCTGCATGAGTTTTTCATGTTTAATATTAAATATTTGTTAAGAACAAACTTACTTGTTATAAATCCAGTTCTAAGGCGATCAAAATCCTTGAAGTACTCGGTCAGTCTCACTTTTCTGGCATTGACAATTTTCCTTATTTTGTCTTCAATATCCTTTAGTGCTACAGGACTGCTGAAGCTCTAAATGGAAATGCAATGCAACATATTAATTTTTTAACTGATTGATCACAAAGCATCAGGGAGAACAGTGGGATAAATAGCAAAGTTAAGGGGAAGAGTAGGAAGACAGAGGCAGATCCAGATGTTCAGCTAAGGAGGGGCCCCGGTTGACTATGAATGTTGAATTCTGTGAAGATAATTCCGGCACTCCAAAGAAAATGCGCTATTTCCGAAAAAATAAGGTGCCCCCCCTGGATCCGCCACTGGAGGAGGAGGAGAAGAAAGGAAGCTCTTTCCTTGTCTCCACTCCATCTTCCTATACATAAGGGCCTTACCTCTATTCCTCTCCACTTACCACATCTCCCATCTCCTTTTCGAATGGGCAATTCAATAAAGTGATAGGCTTAATTAACGCTCATTGTTTGGGAAATGAGCCTGTGCTATCGGACTCGAGAGCAGCGTAAATCGAGCCTAATAACGTGATCATTCACCAAGACTCAGCTCCTCGCTTCTACATTTATTATGGGAAGGTTGCCTGGAATACCTTTGTGAGGTTCTGCATTATTATTATTATTATTATTATTATTATTATTATTATTATTATTATTATTATTATTATTATTATTATTATTATTATTTCTTTTACTTTCTTTTACCTTGTATATACCAATTTGTATGGAATATGTTAATTAATGTTATGATGATGATAGTAGTGTTAGTACTAGTTGTAGTAACCATGATATCATGACATATATGATATGACGATGATGATAATGATGATAATAATAACTTTTTGTGTCTTGGATATTTTTAATATTGGAATTTTTACCTTGTAAATGGCAACTTGTCTGGAATATGTTAATAAAGATTATTTTCTATTATTAAATTATTATTATTATTATTATTATTATTATTATTTTTACATCAAATTTACTTTATAGAAGTAACTGAATGAATTTACCTTTGATTTTTAGATTTTAAAAACAGCTGAAATTACAGTAGCTATATGAAAGATGTCACTATTCTCATGCAGGGGCTAATTTGAAAGCACAATGTGAATGAGCAAAGTCTGACGCTGCATGGATCAATTTATTCTCAGAACGGTCCATGCTTGAATTAGGTATAAGTTGTTTTGCACAAAACTGCGAGTTATTTACAAGAGAACTGAAGAAATTAAGTATAATGTTAATGTATTTCCCTGCTCACCCATAGCACGGCCGTTTCTATGCATCAACGATGTGTTGCTTGAAGGGCTTTTAGCCCAGCAAAGAAACAAATTAAACTGGGTCAAGCTATATAGAGCAGAGATTTCGCGCGTCTCTGATCTCTCGCCAGATTTTATCCGAAATTTCCACAGGAGGAGAGGAAAAGATAAAGATGTTTAAAAGAGGCTGGACGTTTTATACAAAATGTACCAAAACAGTTACAACTCCTCGTAAATCTTCTAATAATCGAGTGCATGAACTTTAATTAAATTGGGTTAATGGAGTAAAGTCCAAACTTACCCCATTATCATAACCATTCGCCACTGCTGAAACCATTGTTAATCGTAACTGTCTCTGATCTGTTAAAAAATAAGAACATATCATAAACTGAGATTGCAGACGAAATGATCATAGGCAAAGAAGTTGATCATTCACGGAGCAAAATCTTCCTACAAGATTACGACGTTTAGCAAACGGGACTTTGAATTTGAGACAGTAAAATACACGTACTTGACTACGAATAAAGTTAAAATGAAGAAAAAATGAGGGTTTTCCCTCACTATTGTGTAGACAATCTGTGTAAAACGGCGCAATTCCTTTTCTGTTGTAGCCACTTGCGAACTCAAAACAGTTTTCCCATTTCTCCTGTGTTGATTTTCTCCTGGCAACGGAGGCGAAAACCGCTGGACAGAACATGGGCCACGACAATCCCAGACTTCTCGCGGGCAGTCACAGCCCGCTTCTTCTGGTGGAAAATAGCAAGAATATAAAAAGGTGAGTCCAAATGGAAACGTTATTGCTTTTCTTCGTACATTTATGGGCAACAAGAATATTTTCCATACAATCTCTTAAAAAAATCGCATTATTTTACAGCAGGGTTATTTTAAGACACACTTATTTCCAGCAAAGTTTCATGTCATCGTCTCTCCGTCAGCATCGTCACTTGATTAACATTTGTGAATGTAATGATCTGAGGTAGCTCACTTTTTCTACTTTCTTGTGCAAATTGAAGCAGCTGTGTCACGGATTATAGCCAAATTTAGGCATGGGAAATAACCATAAAATTCGGTGAAATATACATTTAAGAAGGTGCGGATGGACAAAATTGAAGAAGATTGAAACGGATTGCGATATGGGTTTTTGAAATACTTTTGGGCTGAACAGTTTGCTTGTAACTTTAAATTATAACACCCGGGAGACACATTTGGTTGTAATGAAGCCAGGTTTTTGTCATTTAGATCCATAGAAAAACTTTAAAATTTCTTTGCAAACATTAAGTTTTATAGCGAGTATCAACCGTGACACCTAGACTTCAGTTATAGGACGTTGTTTCTTTGTTTTGTGAAAAGCGCGGGAAATTATTACACACATAAAAGCAACAGCTCCTGTCTATCTTCTATACGGGTCTGTTCCACTGGATGGGAGTCCTATATTTGGACTTCCAAGTCTGATGGTTTCAGTTTTGTCTTTTTAGCCTAAGATGGGTTCCCCTGAATGTACGGGGTATATACTAAACTGCTTTTATAATACAATGTTTGTAAATTTAAATCAACGTCATAAACACTCTTGTTTCTTGGTCATTGCAATTTCGATAACAAATAAAATGCAAACAGTGGCAACAAACATGACACATGGACTACGCATGGTTGAAAAAAAAAAACTCAAGTAAATTCTAAGATTTTTTAAAGCGATGACCATTGTTTTAATGTCAGCATTCGATTACATGCACTCCATTCTGATCGAAGGGCACTGGGAACTAGACACATTGGCTCTTTGGCGAGGGAGAGTTGTTCTCAAGCTCGTCCCCAGGGATTTTCCCTTGAGTTGTTCTTTGACCTTCTTTGGCTCATCCTCGGTGTAAGAATTTGTAAAACACACCAAAGAACCTTGAAAAAATATAGAGCAGGAAAACAACTGTTGAAACGGAGAACTTCACAAGTCTTTTATGTGGGGGGAGGGGTACTCCTTGAAATTTTTGGTGGGGGTGTGCCGCCCGCATCTCCAAATCCAGACCCAATTTCAGACCGAAAAATGCCATTTTCCACACCTGTTTTCAGACCTGGCCTCAAAAATCCACACCCGTTTTCAGACCTGACCTTGCATAGCATGTGCAACAGTACTGAACGGAAGTCACCGTAACAAAGATGACTAGGTAAAATTTAGCTGGAAAGATATTTCTCTTTCTCTCTCACCGGTTACTCGCCCCGGTTGCTGTGAAGAAAAATAAGTTTATAAGCTTTCGTGAATGTTCCCCCGATAACCATACCCAATTTCAGACCAAAATGTTCAAAATCTATACCCGTTATCAGACCAAAACAGCTCAAAAACCATACCCTTTGGGGCGGCACATACCTATATATTAATATATTATATAGTTCTCTGATTAGTTCTGTTAGATTTAGAAAACAGAAATTTACAGCATTTGACCTTGCTCATTTGCTCACGCTCGAGTATCGTATATCGGACGGATGTCACCCTACAATTTAACGCAACTTCTGTTTAACAAGAGTCTAACAACAACAACAACAACAACAACAACACGAAGTCTAATAAAATAAAAACTGTTGTTGAATAGCAGCCAGTCTATGAAGAAAATGTGAGTTTAAAATTCAACAGATCCTCACAATTTTGTTAAGTCATGCTTTAATCAACAAAATCAATTTCAGCATTTATTTACTTCGGTAAATTGCTTCTGCATAGTGCCGTTGTTAGCCACGCGTAGTCCATGTGCAATATCATGTTTGCTGCCGTAGCGCTATTTGCATTTTATTTGTTATTACTTTGACAATTCCTTTCACTTATTTTTCTGATTAATTATCAAATGTGAAATTCCCCCTTTTTTTCCAGTCTTTTTATCAAATGCATGTGAAATCGACGACAGCCGCGACATCTTTTCAAAACGCGTGCTGGAGCAGCAGTACCGACAGTCTAGCCAGGCTCACTACTGGTCTGAGATTTGGTACAAAATTTAACTCTTTAGTCTGTTTGGTGTAGATTCCATAGCGGTAAAGTAGAGCACTGGTCTGAAACGGGATAGGCGTGACTGTACTCTAAACCGATTCATGTTTACTCTCGGGAACAAAAGCTAAAGCTTGCCGTTTATAAACGGACACAATCGCAGTCAAAAGTCAAAAGATTAGAAAATTACTGAAAAAATATAAACTTTGTACACCGATTCAATATACATGTAAAAAATTTAAAATTTTAAAATTATTAAAGAAATTAATAAGCTAGCTAGGCTAAGCGCGCGGATGTAGTGACCAAGTTCATTCTCGTCCCCAGAGGCCGCGATCCTTCTGGTCTGCGCCAGGAATCGAGACCTCTGGCTTAACCTCTGGCCGCTCCCAATTTCTGAGCATGCTCAGAGTACTCGTTCTGTGTTTTTTAGCCAATCAGATTTGTCATATTAGCGGACTTCCGGTTTTGGAGGCGGCCAGAGGTCTCGATTGCTGGCGCAGACCAGAAGGATCGCGGCCTCTGGGGACGAGAATGGATCCAGTTTAAAATCGAACTTATTAGACGCATGCGTCAGCCAAAATACGAAGAGACAAATCAACGAAATCTTCTGCCTGAGATCTTGATGTGATTTGAGGGGAATATTCCCCCGTCCAATACAAACGGTCATTTATGGTAAATATATTCTGTCCGATGACGTAGTTAATCTTTGCGCACTGTACGGCAAGATGGGAACCGGCAAATTTGTAAGGAGATTTTCCGTCTTGATCAATAGATAGGTAGCCAAGATTGGTCAAGTTAAACACTTCTCTGTGAAGTCCGTGGTCGGCATCGTAGCGGGACAGAGCGCAAAATGTTTCTGCATTCACACACTGAAAAAGTTTCAAAACATTACGGTGACTTCCAGAATTGCGGATTCTGCCGTGCACCTCGCTTGTACATGAGCGTGCGAACTCCCAAAAACTCTCCGTTGCTAAGCTGGCAGAACGGACCATAATTTGAAGTGAGTCAAAAGTAACGAACAGTACGAATTCTGAGCTTCCGATTCTTGGTTCACATTCTTTCCACACATTCACGGTGTAAGTACTGTCGATCAATAGCGGGCTCTGTAAATCGTTATTCCTTTTCTTGAGTAACTGCGACATTGCTAAATGAATTGCAGCGGTCAAAGCTCCGTGAACAGTACACTTGTTCGCTTTGCTGCATTTTATTAAAGCCATTGTTTCTTTCTTTGTCAAGCTTCGAGGTATAACGTTCGTTGTCCGAGGCACGGAATGACTTATCTGTGGAGGAAACGTCGATAAATACAGATTTTTGGGCTCTGGATTGCAAAAAGTAGTCTTAAGTTTGCGTAATGCGAAAAAGGCATTAATCGATAGCCTTTCAAAGACGCCCGGACTCCCTAGGGGAATATGTTGCATCGCGCTTTCGAGGGAAGGACGAAACGGTAGGCTTTCCACTTCAATTGGTTCGTCGTTATAAAGTAAGCCCAAAAATTCCACTAGTTTCTTTTTAAATTCAAAAATGGAAAGAGCGTCACATATTACATGATGGAACGTGAACAGAAGTGTATTTTTGAAGACGCTTCCGCTGTGGTCAAATGATTGTGAAGTCTCTCGCAGCATAGCCTGTTCCAGGCTCTCGGTAGCTAGGGGCGAGCGAAAAAAGCGGGCGAGCGAGGAAAAAAGTCTCCCCCTCGTTTTTTCCTTTGCCCGCATTTTTCGCTCGCCCCCAACTACCGAGAGCCTGGAACAGGCTACTCGCAGCATCGCGGCGCGCCATAGAGGTCCTCGATCGGTGTCAAAAGCCTTGCCATTAATTTGCTTGTCAAAAACTTGTAGCCATCCTTCTGACTCCAGGAACAGCACCGTGTTAATGTAACCAGTGTTGTTCACTTTAGCGCTTGTAAAGAAGAATTTTTCAAAGAATCCAAGTCGCCGTGAGAACTTCCCAGCTGTTGTGCTGTGATCTTGCATCGCGTCGCATAAGCGAAGAAAGACATACACAATAATTAAAAGCACAACTGAACCGATGAAAACTGAAAGCAGCGAAGGTGAGTAGAGTATCATCCACATTCTAGCTTCACTTACTTCACTGTTCACTGTTGCTTCGAACTGTGCATATTGGTGAATATTGGATGAAGACAGCTGATGACAAACTTGTTTTTAAGATCAACGATCTGTACTCTTTCGAATATGTTGCTTGCACGCTCTTATAAAAGCCCCGTCAAGTATGTGGGTGTAGCCTCCTAATACCTCCCTCAAGGCCAAAAAGGCCAATGACTATCCTGATATCAAATTCCAAAAAGAAACAAAAGAAAACACAAAGGCTGTTTGTTGATGGATGAATAGATAAATAATTTCTTTCATTTTATTCATTGGTTTTCATGTTACGTCATAAAATTCTGAAATCAAAATTCAAACTTTCGGTTTCACTCGGTGTGAGATGAACTAAGAATGTACCTTTTTGCAAACTTCCAGGACCCACAATTGACCTGCTCCCACGTATCAAGGTTTCATAGCTCAGGTGGCATGGCGGAGGTCATGGGTTCAAGTCCCCTTGTAGCCTTGAATTTTTTTCAGGCTAAAAAATGCAATTGCTTAAATTGCTTTCACACTGCGAGGATCATTTCATTCACTTCATCATTAATCCGCAGTTCATATATGTCATTTCATGTATTCACTATATAGTCTGAAATGTCATCCGTCTTCTCTTCCTTACCCCTCTGCGGGGTAAGGAAGAGAGGACGGATGACATGTCAGACTATTACTGTCATTCGTTTTTAAAACAGAGCATTTTGAATATTCGAATTATCGGCCCACTACCTCTCGGAACGAGTTACTTCATTGGTTCGTAAAACAATAGATAACCGTTCATAACAATGCCCCTAGCCCTGAATAACAATCGAGGTAGTGTTTACAGCGGGCGAATGAAAATAGAGGTTCCAGAGAGGTAGTGTCTTACTGGAATTATCCGCAGTATGTGATATCAAGCTGAGTGCCGTGACAAAGTTGTTTTGATGATTCAAAAAAGGCCTTAGACTTGCCCCAAGTCGCTCGTTTTTTTTTCTTTGGGTCAATAGGTTTGCTTGAGTAAGATCGCTTTGAAATTACGCGCGACGGACCGCAGCAGCAGTTACTTGAGTAAAATCGCTTTGAAATCGCGCGCGAGAGACCGCGCGGGCGCACAAAATCGAGGGATGGCTCGGAACGAGCGACTTGTGTCACTTGCAGGAAATCTATTCTGGCTGACGTTTTTTTGCCGCGAAAAATTGCATCATTTCACGTGCACTGAATTGGTTTCTTTTATCGTATCGTCAATTTCGTGTGCCGTGTGCAATTTTGCGCGCGCCGTGGCGTGTGTTAAAATTGCGATGTTATCCTGGAAAACTTATTCAGAAAACTTATTCTCTCACCCCGAACTCATAAGTTAGAGCTGCATTCATGGAATACATATCTACTTCGGCCTTAAAATAGGTGTATCGAGAACCTTTTCCTATTTTTATCTGGACTAAAGTGACAAGTCTGCTGAAGAAGCAAACCGGCAAAAAGCAATCGTGTCACGCAAGCAGAGCGCGCGCGCTCAGTTCGCGCGCAATACTTTGATTGACAGCCATAAAAATTAGTTGGATGGCGTCACCGGTGGAAAAATCTTATATTCTTGCCAACTGGTTTACGCCATGGCGGACCTCGTTTAAGCTTTCTTGTGCAAAAAATTTTTCCCTTTATGTGATAAACACGTAATCGCAATGTGCCCTCGTGCAATTAAGGATTAATTTCACTTGCATTTTCAAACTTTTCCAAATTGCCCTCGTCGCTTCGCGACTCGGGCAATTTTGTGAAAACTTTGAAAATGCGCGTGAAATTAATCCTTAATTGCCCTCGGGCCCATGCGATTACATATACAAAGCGCACGTTTGTAACTCAAAATGTACATTTCTGGCCGTTCTGGTTAAATACCACCACGTAGATTTTGCCAAACACTTACTCCAGTTCCAGAAAAAAGGTGCACGTTCGTAAGGCAAAATGTACATTTCTGGCCTTTGTGACGAAATGCTACCACGTAGGTTTTGCCTAACATACACTCTATCTCCAGAAAAAGGTGCAGGTTGTAAACTCAAAATTTATGCATCTCTGGCTCTTCTGGTGAAATGCCACCACGTAGTTTCAACTCCAGCTCCAAAAAACAGTTCACGGTTGTTACCCAAAATGTACATTTCTGGCCTTTGAGGTGAGATAACGCCACGTAGATTTCGCCTAGCTCCCACCGCAGATCCAGAAAAAAGGTGCACGTCTGTTACTCAAAATTTACATTTCTCGCATTCGAGGTGTAATGCCACCACGTAGATTATGCCTAACTTCCACTCCAGCTCTAGGAAAAGATGCCCGTTTTTAGCTCTAAAAGAACAGTTTTGGCCTTCCTAATTCTGGTTAAATGCCACCACGTAGATTTTGCCTAACTTCCACTCCAGCTCTAGGAAAAGATGCCCGTTTTTAGCTCTAAAAGAACAGTTTTGGCCTTTCTAATTCTGGTTAAATGCCACCACGTAGATTTGCCTAACTTCCACTCCAGCTCCAGGAAACGATGCCCGGTTTTAGCTCTAAAAGAACAGTTTTGGCCTTTCTGATGAAATGCCACCACGTAGATTCTGGCTACGTTTCACTCCACCTCAAGAAATAAATGCAAGTTTATAACTCAAAATGTACATTTCTGGCCTTTGTGGTGGAATGCCACCAAGTAGATTTTGCCTAGCGTTCTCTCCAGCTCCCGAAAAAAAGTGCAAGTTTGTGACTCAAATTAAAATGTACTCTTTTGGCCGTTCTGCTGAAATGCCTCAAAGCAGAGATTGCCCAATTTTCATTCCAGGCACAGAAAAAAGTGCAAGTTTGTAACTTAAAATGTACATTTCTGCCCTTTGAGGTGGAATGCCAACACGTAGATTTTGCCTAACTTTCACCTCAGCTCTAGAAGTGCACTTTAGTAGCTCTTAAAACACAATTTTGGCTTTTCTAGTGAAATTCCACCACGTAGATTTTGCTTAACTTCCCCTCCAGCTCCAGAAATAATCGCAAGTTTTTGACTCAAAATGTACCTTTTTGGGCCTTGTGGTGAAAGACGTAAAATGCAACCACGTGGATTTTGCTTAGATTTCACTCCAGCTCCAGAAAAAAGTGCCAGTTTGTTACTGAAAATTTACATTTCTAGCCTCTGTGGTGGAATGCCAGCACGCAAATTTTGGCTAACTTTTACTCCAGCTACAGTAAAAAGTGCACGTTTCTAACTCAAAATGTACATATCTAGCCTTTGAGGTAAAATGCCACCACGTAGATTTTGCCTAACTTTCACTCCAGCTCTAGAAAAAGGAGCACGTTTGTAGCTCTAAAAGGACATTTTTGGTCTTTCTGGTGAAATGCAACCACGTAGATTTTGCCTAACGTTCATTCCAGATCCAGAATCAAGAGCAAGTTTGTAACTACAAATGCACCTTTCTGGCCTTTGAGGTGAAATGCCACCACGTTGATTTTGACTATCCTCAACTCCAGCTCCAGGAAGAGGTGCACGTTTTTACATTTCTGGCCTTTGTGGAGGAATGCTACGAAGTAGATTTTGTCTAAATTTCCACTCCTGGTCCAGAAAAAAAGTGCAAGTTTGTTACTCAAGACGTACATTTCTAGCCTTTGTGGTAGAATGCTACCACGTGGATGTTGCCTAACTTCCATTCCAGCTTCAGAAAAAAAGCGCGTGTTTGAGACTCAAAATGAACATTTCTGGCCTTTAATGTAAAATGCCACCCAGTTGATTTTGCCTAATTTTCAAGTCAGCTACAGAATAAAGTGCAACTTTGAGGTAAAACGCCAAGCATAGATTTTGCCTAAAAGCCACTCCAGCGCAAGAGAATGGTGTACGTTTGAAGCCCTAAATGTACATTTCTGGGGTTTCTGGTGAAATACCTTGCACTCCAGCTCCAGAAAAAAGTGCACAATTCTAACTCAAAATGTACATTTCTAGCCTTTGTGGTGGAATGTCACGTCGTTGATTTTGCCTAACTTCCATTCCAGTTCCCGTAAAAAGTGCACGTTTTAAATTAAAAATGTACATTTCTGGACTTTGTGATGAAATGCCACCACGTAGATGTTGCCTAACATTCACTCCAAATCCGGAAAAAAGTGCAAGTTTGAAACTCAAAATGTACACTTTTGGCCCTTCTGGTGAAATTCCACCAAGTAGATTTTGCCTAACTTCTTTTCCAGCTCTATAATATCATATCATACCCGTGATAAGATGATATAAGAGGGTGTGGTCAATTCTAACATGACGGCTGGGTATTCACAGAGACTGAGCGTAAAATTGTCAGAAATTGTCAGAATCATCTTTATAGTACACTAATAAATTTCTGGATTTATTAAACTTAAAATTGCTAAAGGAAAGAAAACTCCTTTTTGGACAATGACGCCATGAACTTGGCAACAATGATTTTCGAAATCAGCGTACTCAAATTAGTAGAAATAGCTATGTTGCCAAAAATCAGACAAAAATCCCCCGACTTCACGGCATACATGAGATTTAATTTGCATTCCAGATCCGCAAAAGAACCAGTTTGAAAATCAAAATGTACACTTTGTGTCTTCCAATGAAATGCAACCACATATATTAAGCCTAATTTCCATTCCAGGACCGCAAATAAGTGCCAGTTTGTAACACAAAATGCACACTATGTTCCTTTCTTATGTAATGCCACCACACACATTAAGCCCAATTTCCATTTCAGATCCGCCAAAAGTGTCAGTTTGTAGCCCAAAATGTACACTTTGTGCCTTTCTGCTGAAGTGCCACCACATATATCAAGCCCAACCTCCATAACTTTCTGAAAGATCTTCTGTTGTGTG
The DNA here is from genome assembly GCA_963693305.1 of Meandrina meandrites. Classification (NCBI taxonomy): domain Eukaryota; kingdom Metazoa; phylum Cnidaria; class Anthozoa; order Scleractinia; family Meandrinidae; genus Meandrina; species Meandrina meandrites. The sequence goes on along the minus strand of OY855907.1, from coordinate 14,877,413 downwards.
TAATGTATGGACACTGATAAATTAACTAAAAAGGTTATTGGTAGGCGAAAAAGAACCTAATTGGGAAACCATGTGAGGTTAACTCCAGGGAGTCGGGCTCCCATGGGAGGGTAGGCAGGGATGTTATTCGTCTTGTTTTGGGGTGCTAATTGCAGATTTTGGTTTGAAATAAGGTGTTCAGAAGAGAACGCCAATGCTTCTGCCCATCAAGGTACCTTTAAGGGTTACACGCGAAAAAAAAAAGAAAAGAAAGAAGCAGCGTTTTTCTTGTGCGTTCACTTAACACTTTCATTCGAAATACCCACGAAGCGTTACGCGGAGTCGCTTTGTTCAATGTTTGGTCAAGCATTCTTAAGGGGGGATAGCTCTGTTCCCACTTTAAACACCAAAGATCACAAATTCTGTACTTCTGTCAACTTCTTAAATCACCGCTTATTCTCACTGCAGGTTACTTTACAACTGACACTGCCAGTAACAATTATTGACTCTGTTTGAAAGCATGCTCACGCTCTTTAAGTGGTAACCGTACTTTAACTTTCAATCAATTGTCAAACTGTCATATCTGAGAAATTTATGCTTACGCAAGGACTTGTGCAGTTTTTGTTAAGCGGTAGTATGACTGCGCGTTCAGTACATTAGCATAAAAACCTTCCAGTTGTTTACAACGTCAAAATCAATTTTTTTTCTAAAAGTCCACTATCATCCGTACGGCATCTGGTCAAAGCAAAACAACGCGAGCAATATAACAATTACAGAGTTCATCTTTACAGAACAAAATCAAACTTACGTAACAAGGAAGCACTGACAGTAAATCTAAACTAGTTGTCGTTACGCAATCTGTAAAAACAACAATTCTACAAGGTAACTGTGAGATAAGGGACGTGTAACTCAGTTTGCTTTGGTTTTGTCCATTTTCATATATTAAGTTTTAGTTGTTTACAGATATGAACGTTTGCTAACACTCTGTGAAACCCGAATTCTAAAGGAGTGCCAAGTACTTATTCCTTTATAATAAAATTTATAGTGTAACAAAAATTCCGTAATCCCAGCTACGTTCCGCTCGTGAGAATGAAAATAACAAGATTTTAGAAAAGGTTAAATATTTGACCAGTTCAAGTTAATTAAGCCTCAAGCAAATGCAAGAGCGTTCGATGCAAGGAGAGTGCTTTAGCGCAATCTTCAGCTTAATCACACGCAAAATCATAAAAATGATGGCAAAAGAATATGAGAATAACTTAATTAATTATGAAAACAAACTCGATATAAGGTGCCATAAATAGCAATTTTAAAGCGACGAATTACGCATTATAACGCAAGGTTAAAGTTCTAAAACATCGCTTTTTATGGTTCAACAATATGTACAAGTACATCTTAAACATCTTGGTAGATTTATCAATTGTCCTGTCAGCAAAACAGCGACGGTAATATGAACATGAAAAAAGACAAATCAGGCGCGGGTCCACCTTTCTAATAGGAGGGTGTGCACATCCAGGATTTTTTCTTAGGAGGTGGTGCACAGATTGTTTTTTTGCACACCAGTTGTATTAATAATAGTTATAAGATGGGTAATAGTGTGCGATAGCTCAGCATAGCTCGGCCAATCAGATTGCGGCATTTACTAGCAGAAGTTTGCTATTAACAGATGGTTAATATATGCGTAAAATTATCTGCTCTTGCCTGGGTTTAACTGTTTTTGTCATGAGTCGGTTAATTTACTTTTTCCACTGACTTTGTTTCTGTGTCCACACGGTTGTAGACCTCTCCTCCACTAAGTAGCGTCCTTCGACTTCGCGGGCAGAAGTTAAAGCAGCTGTGCTGCTCCACCACTCAGTAATTTTATCTTTTCCCCAAAACTCGCCCATCCAGTGATTCATGATCGTGGTTGCTCAATCACAATCATGCTCATTAACGAGATCAAATAATTCGAGGATACACATAATTCACACTCTGATAGGAGGTGAGTTTGACAGTATCCACTCAGTTTCTCTTTGATTTTTTGTCATGCTCTTTGAATGACAGATGAAAAAAAACAGAAACTTCAAATTACTGTTTCCTCTTTTATTGATTTTATTACCCAAATATTATCAGTAAAAAGTATAAGACTTACATGATTTTTAGAGTCTCGGTTTACGTAACTGTTGTTTAAAATATTCTTTACAGTAGCAAGCTGACAGGCTAACAAAAGCAAGTTCAGTGAAAGGTCTCGGCTCGATTACACTGTATTCAAGAAAGCGGTGGAAATCGCCCCTATGGAACAGGTTCGAAGAATGACTCATTAATTGTACCAGTAATAAGTCACTGGTTTAGATTTTGTCAATACAAGTGAGTTATTTTTCGGAACGTTGACAAAATGTTAATGTTAAAGTGCTACTGTGATTAAATTTACACCTCTCCTTTCTAAGCCGTTCTAAACCAAGAACAAGTAGTCTGTATGAGAAGAAAAATGCCGATTACTTTTTTCAAAAATCTCTTTTCTTTCCAGAGATATTCCAGTTTATAAAATATGCAAATTAGCAAAATGATGACATTGTATACTCAACCAAATTTTCATCAAATATGAAGAAGGAGATATCTCAGCCAATTTACATCAGAAATGTTTGATTCTTTGTAGTAATGCTCTACTAGTTGTGTTACGCAACATAAGCTTAACAATTTTGTTACCATGGCAACATACTGGGTTCCAGACCCCTGATGATAAAGCATTTTTGGCCAATTTTGGCCATCCATTTTGATACGTGCCAATGATGCATCTTAAGCATGATCTAGCAAACATATAAATGGCTTTGGAAGTTGTCTTGGCCTGGTTTAATATTTCCGAGCTGAAAATAACTAAAATATTGAAAACAGATTGGTGGGGACTGGAAAAGAGTAAATTGCCATGGTAACATAATTTTATTGTAACGGTAAGTGTATCACCTGTAGAGCTATAAGTCTGAAAAGTTTCATAGGTCTCTGTAGCAAATTGCCCAAGATATATCTATTTTTGCACATGACTTAAATTTGAGTTGAGTAGATGACGTCATCAATCCCCTAATTTATATTTCTTACACATTTTTAAAGGTTTAATATCTCCAGAACTAATACAGATATTTGAAAACGGAAAACGGCGTTTTAAATCTTTTGCGAAACCCTTTTTGATAGGCATAAAATTGCAACGGGTAAAAATTTGATCACAGTGGCACTTTAAATGAAATAAGTTTCACAATTGCAGAGGCCTGGCGACTGAAAACATTGCAAGTACTAAGTTACGATGGGGGGAGTATGATACCTGTAAGAAAAACCTATGTCTTGTTAAAGCTGTCTATAGCTGTCTCATAGCGGGCGTCGGATCGTACCATTTTCTAAATACTAGTCTATTAAATGCTATGCTTTTACTATAACATGTTCACGCAGCATAAAACACGCATAAAATGAGAGAAATAAAATTAATTTCAATTTTAATAAGCATCAAGGCACGCTGTTACATGTAAATGCCAAATGTTACTATCTCGCTATTACTCTAACTAAGGGGAATAATATCACCAAGTCAATATTTTAAACCAAAAGTGGCTTTCAGGTTGCTGGTATTTACGTTACTTCTCTTTCACCGCTTGGAATAAACACTTTCTTCTTGGAAGGGGCCATACCAAAATTTCGCGGAGGAAAATAATTGGATGCTTGCGGTACTACAATGTAGTTCCTACTTCAATTTATTTTCAATTTCTTAATATGTTGTTATTTTTTGGTCAGTAGGTCAGTTTCTGTTCTATGATTGCTTTTCCTGCTTGACAGCTTTTTTATCCCAAGCAGACAATACAGGCTTTTGATGTGGTTTGACGGAACATTTTTTCTTTTCTTTTCTTTTCTTTTCGTCTCTTTGGTAACGGCCCCAAGAGGAAGGGATGTATCAGAAGACTGGGACCTTTATGTCTACGTCAAATCACAGCAACAGCAAGAAGGAGAATGATAAATGCAAGCTGTTTTTGTTAGTCAAATTTGAGGTTTACTGTGTATACATTATGACGTTATGTTATGTTTTAGTCCGTGCTACAGTAGCGGAGAGAACATTTCGGTGTACCATTGAAGTAATACACATAGAAAGAGCCGCAGTTTCTCACTTGAATGTTGGTGGACCATCTACAACAGCTTGAACTGTAACGAAAGCAGACCTGCCTGGTTACTCTGCCACTAGCCACTGTTGGATGTCCACCATTTAACCAGCCAGGTGCAGCAGTGTTACACTTGTATTTAGGTGGACATGAAGTAGGCATTCTAGTGCCTGCAGCTCCTTGGAAACGGAACCAGCCAGGACCAAGTCCATTGTCACATGCACTGCCAGAGCCGTAGGTTGTCTTTCTGTCAGCACTGGTCAGACTTTGGTAGTTTTGACATTCTGAGGAACACGGTCCAAAAAAGAGTCAATGGAGTCCAAGCAGTGAAGTAACCCAACAAATTAAAAAAAGGGAAAACAACCTTGTGTCCTTCTTTGTTTTCTTTTGTTTGTTTGTTTGGTTGTTTTTTTTACTTGAAATTAAAACTTTGATTCTCCCGGCTATATTTCTACATATGCGACTGAGTTTCATCTTTATAACAAAGTAAAAGTAAAATATTCAGATCAGTTCACAATTTATGAATGCTTGAGCAAACTATGAAGCTGAGGCGGATTTTATCACTATAAATTATAACTAACGAGAGCAATCCGGTTAATGTCATATTAGAAAAGTGTTTTTTATACCTTTTGAGTTAAAAATTTTGTTTCCACTCAATGAACGGGTTAATCTTAGTCAATTTATAATGGTAATTGAACTGAGTGGAGTAAAATTTGTTCTGAATTTATCCGGCCGCACGCTCTCCTTTCCCGAGAGCAGGCGACTAGCACAGGAAGTTGGCTAAAATTCAGGACAACTGAAAACAACATCAAGAAAAAAGTTCAACGGAAAAGCTCACGACAGGATTTTATTCGATGGTTTTTAGAAATAAAAGTAGGACGCACTTTTGTTTAATAATAATGTTCGTTTGTGGACGAAAATGCTTGAAGGAAAAACGGACCGCCCTCCGAATAGAAAACTCGAGCTCTGTTTTTCGTCATAGGAAACGCTGATGTTTTGTATTTTAACCATATGTCCAGTGTTCGGGTAATTTATAGGGAGGAAAAAACTAGGTTGTGACGTTTCATTGTTTTTTTCAGTTAGACAAGGGGCAGTTGTAAAAGAATACCGAACAACGCAGCAAAAAGTATGTTTGCGCCAAGAAGAAAAACACAAGTTTATCGTCCTGCAGGAATTTATTAATTGGTCCGTAACACTGAGCTCTGTTTGCCTGTTTTGTCCTCCTCCCCCTTTCTGTGTACGTCCGAAAAAAAACAAAATAGTGAAATTTAAAATTGGGGCATTTTCTGTTAATTTGAGGGTATACGGTCGACATAAACCAAAACTGGAAACATCGTTACCTAATAAGGATCGCGCGACACTAAATGCTTATAGAGGATTTCGATTATATGCCAAAACAAGATCAACGTGTAATATTCACCTGTTACCATACTGCACGTTTTTCCATCTCCTGTGTAAGGCTGGTTACACGAACACGTGTAGGATCCTACAGTGTTTGTACATGAAGCCGAACTGTGACAGCCGTGTACACCGCTGACGCACTCATTGATATCTGCAAGTATCGAGGAATGCGAAAAAAAACATAGGTTGTGTTGTTCATATTAATAAGAGGTTTGTTAAATTTGAGAAGTGTTCGTATTGAAGAAGTATTTTGAGAAGTGTTCGGTATAATACTTATGTAAGGCGGGGGTTCACCTGAAGCCCATTTTTCTACCGCTTAACTTGGGTTTAATGCGAATATCTCGCTCCCGTTTCAAGCATTCCCCAAACCCTCAGCTCATCAAAAAAAGCTATGTTTAGTGGTGTTTTGTAAATTTTTTGGTGATTTCTGGGGATGTTTGGGAAGAGATAGTTGTTCTTAAAGGATTAGTAAAAATTGGAAAAATAAAAAATATTAAAGATTTAGTGTGATTTTAACATTAGAATTTGAAGTTAAAAATTAGTAGATGGACACCCAAACATTCTCCTGACAACCTGGGGTGCTCTTGCGTGGGGGTCAACTGTCTGGTGGTGTTTCAAAAACAATTTTCTTTCTTCTCTCCCTTCTTTAAACCTCTATCTTAAAATTTCACTCAAATTTACGTTAAACCCCTGCCTTAATGTAACTTTGATAGTATACTTATGTGATTCGGTTATCTATATTAATATAGTCGTATAAGGACAGAACTGGTGGCGGTAAGGCGTTGTCTTGGCGACTATATTGGTGTTCCCAAACAATAGGATATATTTACATGGCAATGCAACTTAATTCGACGAAAAGTCGAGAAACGTCGTTACTTTTGAACAACAAGATTTAATCCTAACATAATTATCAAATATATTTGTTTGCTTGTTTCGTACCACTGAAAATTTGTTCGTCTCATGTGTATACACCACTAAACATACAGAAATAATAAGCCCGCGGTATTCATAGCAAAAAAAAATCACAAAACAAAAAGTAATTCAGCAACATTTTTTGAAGGGCCAAAACTCTGAATCATTTATATTCTCTCACCCGCACAAGTTTTGCCATCTCCAGTAAATCCAGCTTTACAAGAACAAACATAAGATCCGGGAGTATTCTGACAGTTGGCATTGACGTCACAGACCCGAATGGAAGAACTGCACTCGTCAATATCTATAAAAAGAGGTAAAGAGCAACCATTATGAATAAGCAAAAACTATAACAGGATAATCAAAATACACTATTTAATAAAACTAAAGAACACTAACTTAATAGCCAAATAACCGTCAAGGCGAGGCGAACATTATGACCACTCAGTAATACAATGGAATCCATCATTTAGTCAGAATGCCCTCAGAAAACTATACAAAAATTTAAATCTCTACCAACCGGTGCAAGTTTTTCCATCTCCGGTAAATCCAGCTTTACAGGAACAATTATAAGATCCGCGAGTATTCTGACAGTTGGCATTGACGTCACAGGCCCGAATGGAAGAACTGCACTCGTCAATGTCTACAACAAAGTAAAACGAAATCATTATAGGATAAGTAATAATGATGATGATGATGACTATTATTATTATTATTATTGTAAAATTTTTATTATTATTATTATTATTATTATTATTATTATTATCAAAGTATATATTTTATTATAGCCAAACCAATAACTTAACCTAATAATATAATACCCTCAGAAAACTGCAGTAAAATTAAAACCTCTACAGAACTTGTACTATTCTACTATCCTCTCACCAGCACACGTTTTCCCATCTCCAGTCAGTCCAGCGTCACATGTGCAACGATAGAAGCCCCGAGTATTTTTACAAGTGGCATTGACGTCACAAACAGAGATTGAGGCGCTGCACTCGTCCACATCTACAATGCAAATTCAAAAGATTAACAACAAAAAGCAACCTAACGAAACAACAGTGCAAACTTTGAGGAGATCCGGTCCTCATATTTATGACCCGGGGGGGGGGGGGGGGGGGGGGAGACTCCCATATGAAATGGACGGGGATGCTCGTCGTCTCGCTTAGGGGTGTAAATTTAGGATTTTGGTCTCGCTTAGGGTGTTCTGGGCAAAATGTCATTATTTTTAGCCATCAAGGTCTCGTTTAGGCTTACACAATAAGAAATAACAAAAAAGAAAGAATTTTGATTCGTTATATTGGTCTGCATAACGTTCGGCCACACCCAGATTGGTCTCTTTTAGGGGTTAAATTTAAAATTTCCGACGAGCATCCCCGTCCATTCCATATGAGAGTCCCCCCCCCCCCCCCCGGGATTTATGATCCCATAAAGTCACTGCGTTTAGTTGAAAATTCTTAGTAGGCATTAAACAGTTGTGCGATGTTTATTGTCACAGTGGTTATAAGGCAAAAGTACTCTTGTAATTGAAGTTACCTTCTTTCACCATGTCACAGTGAGCGAGTATGGTCTTCCCAGGTATGATAGAGTCAAACCAATATTTGCCGCTGACCGCTTGTCCTCCTTCACTCACCTTGATTTCTTTGCACGTTTCAGCGGGAAATTCAGGAATGGAACCGAGGGGTACTGGATAGCAAAACAGAAGGCATGTCAATTCCGTTCATTGACTTTCTGCTACATTAACCATTGTTTGTTATATAAACTTGCCTCTATTCATGTCTTCCCCAAAATAATATCTGTCAGAGTCAGGAACGAAGTCTTCAGGTCTGGTTTCCTTGTTGCGGTTGTTCAACTCACACATGTACTGGGAGATGACGTAATTAAAGCTCTGGCATCTGACGTCATAGAAACACTCGCGCAAGCACACATCGCCAAGTACCCCTGTGATCTGTCTAAAGACGTGTCGCCGTAGCATCATGCCGAGGATGGAAGTTTCGACTTTCTCCGGGATACATTGTTGAGCAATTTCTCCATAGAGCATTTGACACAGGACAAATAAAACTGGAATGCGAAAGAGTTGTTTAACGGCCATTTGAGTTTTCTTTACGGTTACAGCAACAGAATGCCTGAAATTAAAACGGCAAGAAGTGTAAATTAAAAACCTCTCTTGTCCGAGCAGAAATCAGGATATCAATGTTTGGTTAAGCAAAAATATATTTGATCTGAGAGTGCGATTTTATTTTTAATATAAACCCCGTAAAATTAACTTGATGAAAGGAAAGCAGAATTTCCTGGATTTTGTCCAAGTTCGGATACGTCCGAGTCTTTTCTAGAAAGAAAAAAAAATACGAAAAAAAAAAATCTCGTCATTCGTCATATTGGAACTCTTCACTTGATTAAGCTGGTATTGTGTACCCTTGAAGTACTACGCTGAAAATACTGAGGCGTTTTACTTTTTAGCGGCCTTGGTTAATGCTAAGCCGTGAATAGCGTGATCTGTGTTCTGAACTTCAATTCTATCTCAAAAGTTACTCGGTGATAGAGTGCGATGGGTCTCTTTAATTTTAATTTTTGCAAATTTGAAAATGTCGAAACATATTTGCTCATTACCGTTGTTTTGTTTGTAGTACAGCCTTTCGTTTACTTGAGCAAAAGTTTGTTCTCAAGTTGCTATAAATATTCAATTAGTAAGCTTCGTGTTAAATTATTCGTCGTTTTGAGGTTGTGTAAGAAACAAATTCTGCGCCGAAAATAACGAATACCGCCGATTTGGTTTCTAAACAAAGACTATTCTTACCGAATACATACGGAAATTCAAAACGTCAAACCGATTATTTCATGTTAAATGTAAACAAAGCCAAAAAATAACAGAATGCCCGGGCGGGTTTTCCTGTTTTCAGAAATTTCAAAGCTTTTGCATAGAATTGGCTGAAAACTCACCAGTTTTCCTAAGACAAAGCTCACGTTGGTTGCTCACCATTTGAAAAAATTAAATAATAATAAAAAAAAAAAATCCAATTTCGGTTGGGAATTTCCGTTTAGGAAAATTGTGTCTCCTTTGAAGTTTCTCGAGGAACACACACCTCGTTCGAACCGCGAAATTTTGCGTGGTCGTAAAAGGTCGTAGAAGCTGGGAGGCCTGAATTGGTGCAAAAAAAAAAAGAAGCCAACTGAAGCAGTAACTGGAACGTCCCCATGAACAAGTCCCGGAAGTGAACGTTGGCTTGATGCACACTCTACCTTCACGGAAGACACGAGCGGATGCAGCGTATGATTAGAAAAGCAAAACGAAATGAAAATCTCTTGCAGAGAGTTTAAACGGAAAAAACTCAAACAATGTCTCCTAATCCTAAATATAAGACAAGTTTGTGTTCATTGATATCTTAAGCCTCTTAAAGTTTGTCATTTTTCTTCGTTGGCCCTTTTTTGGGCCCTTGCACGTTTGTTTTCATGGATTGTAATTAACTTGCTTCTAAATTAAATTACAACTGAAGCAATCAAATTCAGTGCACCAAATCGTTTTCAAGTCATCATCTTCAACTTTTTTCAATGACTCTAAATATCCGCGCCTTTAGTTTTCGAAAACTTGTGTTCGTCGATTGCAACGGATGGGATTTCAATCGCTAATATAACAAAACGTGGAAAGCCTCTCTCACCAACTCTTAATGATTTTCTTGAGGTCTTTCAGATATGAATGTAAAACAGACTGACATTCTTTTTACTTCAACGAGATTGCAACTATCTGTTTACAATACTGATACAAAACTCTTGAGCGTTATGCCAATGCCAGTGACACTGTTTCTTGTAGCAAGTTTCCTCGCTACCCAAATCTGATATTATGTTCGAACTGGATAGCGATTCCAATTAGCGTTTTGGCAGACAGATATCTCGACTACATAAATAATGTTTCGTGTTATGGCGACGGAAAACAGGTTATAATGTCAACAGTATGTTTAATATTAGTTGACATAATTAGCATGAAGAATTATTGGAAGATGCCGAAACGTGCATCCTTGCAGTCTAAAATAAATGAATTAAAGCAAATTTGTCTGTTCCCATTGTGCAATCTGGGATATCTTTTGAAAAAAGCACATGGTGAATCTTGGCAATGCAATACAAAAAACAATATTATTTTCGCATAATTGACACTGTGTACCGAGATTAAAACCCGCCAAACTAAATAAGAAGGATTAAACTTTATTTAGTTTGATCAGATTTCTAGACCGCTTTCTAAGAACGGTTTATTTTTTAGCAAATTGTATGTACTTGTATGTACTTGTCCGCAGTATTTTTGCCGAAAGGTTTATTTCGATACACATCACTAGAAAGGCGATATAAATAATTGATTTTAATGCTAACGCTTTTGAAGTCAAAAATACACAGTGGTCATAAGCAAGCAAGTAAATTCGACGTTAATACCCTGAGGCAAGAGAGGATTCTGTCTTGCCTAATGAAACGACAGCCTACTTACGATTTTATTTGAAATTAAAAGAACGCGGAAAGAACTTTCGTCATTTCTGAAGAGTTTTTTTTTTCCTGAGGCCCTAACAAGTTTCATTTTAAGGGCAAGTGAGTAGAAAAAATCCTGTAAAAAGTAGTTCACACGTTGATCGAGCGGTAAATTCCACTAACGACGGAAACTAAAAATCGAATTTTTTGTGTCGTTCCCCTGAGTTATTGCGTTAATTGAAGTGTTTGCGTAAGTTTTAGGAGTATTTTCCAGTAGCTGTGTCTGCAATTATGGTCAGATAAGACTTCCTCAATTTAAGTGTGGAATTAAATTTCCATACACTCTGATGGCTGCGTAAATAAAAGGACTCACTTTCATAAGTGACTTAATTTCCGTGCAACAAGAAGTTTTTATTTCACAGTTTTAATTGGAAATTCGGGTATAAAATAGAAAAAGCTTCTATTTCCAATATAATGCCGCATTTTGTGCAAATCGCCGCTCCTTTTTATCGTTAGTCAATAAATTTCTCGAGAATTCAGTCTAGGAAATAATTCTCCGCTAACTTTTACACTGACCAGAAAAAATTCTGCATTTATCTCAATCTTGGTTTGCTTAAAAACGTTTTTTAAAGTTGTAGGAAACTTAACAATTTGTACCGATTTTCGCGTATAAATGCTGTCCTGTGTACGCGGCGAACAGTTTTTTTCTCTCTCTCTCGTCGAGCGCGCATAACTCGAGTCGAGTCTCGAGTGAACAGCTCAGAACTGTTATTTCAAGGTTTGTAGCGCAGGAATTTATACAATCTATTAAATCGTTCTGTAGACCACTGATAAGCTCATTGTTTTTTTGTTTTTTTTTTTTCACGATTTCGACGCATTTGACGCGGTTCTTTCACGCCGAACAAGGAACAATTAGTAATGCATATTTTTATTTTAATGAAGGTCCTCCTTCTATCTTGCATTTTTTTTACTCTCTTCCGACTAACCCATCCTAAATGATCTTGATACATGGCAAAGGAAAAAAAAAACTATCAAATCCTTTTTTTTTTCTTGGCCTGCGAGCGGACAGAATTCTCTAAATCCTGCAATCTGATTAGTTCCGGGAGCGGGCGGAAATTTTCGATCTTGCCCCGGGCAGGAGAAGGCACTCGAGATTTTTTTATGCTCTCTTTTGCTGCTACATCGTGCTTCTTTTTTATCATTAAAGTTTTTTTTTCTCTTTTTTTCTGATGACCTTTTCCGTGAGTACTGTTCACTTTAGCAAATTTATTTTGTTTGGATGCAAATCATTCTTCAATACACTCTTGCCGTAGCTTAGCGATCGATTGAACATTGGATGCGCGCGTATAATAAAATTACATCTTTTACCCAAGTAACAAAAAAAAAAGTTATTTACCGGCTTCGGTTCGGTCCGTATCGTGAAAAACTGTGACCTCGGCCTTGAAATTGCTGCCCTCGGCCTGCGGCCCTGGGCAGCATTTTCAAGACCTCGGTCACAGTTTTCACGATACGGACCGAACCGAAGCCGGTAAATAACATACATAGAACCTTATTTCTCTTACCTCGCCTAATCTTCGGGTTCCCTTTTGCTATGCTTGACTAATGCCAACAACGAAGCTTTTAAAGTCTGTCATTGTCCGAAAAAGGGAAGTGGTAGTTGCAATTGTATGTAACAAAATGCCGTATTCTGTTCAGGCTAATGGAACTATATAGACATACATGCAGGAGACGCTATTTCCATTAGGAAGCTTTTAGGCATATTTATTCTGAAAAATATATATTTCACTTCGAAAACAAGCAGCGATGTTGAAAGACGATTAGTTAACCAAAACGTCTTCCAAGTTAAACGAAGCTTAACTCCAGCATGGAGTTATTTTGCGAAAAGAAAATCAAAATTCCGGCTCATTGTTTAATCTAAATTTGGAAAGAAAATAATTCAAATATTGAAAAGTGTGCAAGAATTTAAGAGAGCAATTTTCAATATGGGTAAACAAGGACAAAAAAACATTAAAGTTGTTTTCGTTCACACGTCTCCAACATCATGAAGCTTCTCGTCAGCATGAACCATAGCATTCGGTTTGCGAAACATTTTGTGATATAAATGCACGCTGCCACAGTTGTTATGACAGCTAGCGAAGATACAATAAATAAAGTATTAGATCTCACGGAAGTATATTCCTCTTGAGACAGGTGTCTAATATCGAAACGCGCGAGGTTTAAAAATAGAATGCAAACGATGCTACCACCCCTCACCCCCCATGAGGCTCAGACAACACCAGTATGATCCGAGAGAAATAGAGAGAATCTAAACGAAGTTTTCGTTTCCAAAAAAAAATTAGGATTACCGGCCGCTTTAGAAAGTGTTTTAGGTGAAAATCTTCCGCCATTCCGGTTTGTTTGTCTGTGTCTTGTCTGAGTCATGGCGTTACTCGCGAGCTTCGCTATTAGTTTCTGGCTCGCCGTGTTTCACTTTACAATTATCATGAATTGTTTTTCAAGCCAGAATGCCTTTTAACCGAGTTAATGGGCCCGTTAAGGCGGACGTTTACGAATACCACTTTTGCGCCACTTAACATGTGTTTACTGGAAATATCTTTCTTCACATTTTTTAACTTCATGCGGTATTTTGTAAATTTGAGAAGATTTTAATGCTGTTTTAAAAATAAAATTTTGTGTTAAAAATTCGTAGATGGCCCCAATCTTAAACACGAAACTCCTTCCAGTCTCATGTTTGTTATGATTGCTAAGGGTCTCTGTAAAAAGCTGATCCGATAGCGGATGACGGAAGAAAAAATGTGGATGATAAAATACATTTTACCATCCGTATTTTTCTATCCGCAAAACAGTCCGCTTTCGACAGGCCTACGACATGAATTAGGACCATTTACACGTGCGCGCGTCTGTAGTTAGGATGTGGTAGGTTGATTTACAAAAGGCGATTCTTGTTGTAGTGATGGCGTAAGCCGCGTGTTGAATGCGATAATCGTTAAGCCCACTAAAAGTCCTTTCGCCTTAAACAAACAAGCAAGCAAACACAGAACGTTTATGTTGGAAATTTGGTGGAAACTCTCATTGGTTAACAAGGCAGTAGCAAACGCATATCGACCATGCTTTTTATTTGATGATGCTTTTGTGCTTGTCTTTAGTCCTAATTTAACTAACACCAGAACTAAAGGGATGATGTGTCGGATTGAAGCGTATAATTAAGTGTGATAACGTTTTAATTTACAACAGCAAGATCTCAAACGATATATTTTCCTTGTAATGACAGGCCGTAATTGTGTAAATAAGCAATGAGAATTTAGAACGACATCAACAAAAAAGGGAAGTATTGCCTGGAGATGTAAGCAAATTCTCCAAAAATAGTTCTTGTGTAAATGAAAGGCCATTAGGAAAAAAAACCCAGGTCCGCAATACGTTCATGTGTAGCTTACTAGTTTTACGAGATTGCCTTTATTTCTGTTTACACGTTTTTAAACTGTAAAAGATATATATAAAATAATGACTAATCAAAATTCTTCCCAACGCAAGGCAAGCAGCCTCAGCTTTATACAATTATTGTGTTGTTGATGTTGCCACCGACCTAATAACTCTTAGCGAGCGTTGAAAACTCTTTTTCTTATAAACTTGAGAAAACAAGCAGGTTTCTTGAACCCTGACAAGGATTTAACCTCACGTCTGAATTCACAGCAGATCTCCAGGAGAGAGCTAGCCACCGAGCTCACCGAGCAAGATATCCTTTCTGGTGGGCCTGGATGGAGTGCGCAGTGACTGCCTCCTCCCCAGGGTTCCCTCTATCAAATGTATTTCTTTTAGTTGTTAATTAGCGAGTATTGCATAGTTCCCATTGGGATCTCTAGCCCCTTTATAAACCACTCCTCGTGTATGTCACACCACTTGACGCCGACCAGTTTTCTCGAGTTTATTTAGTTTTAGTGGTTTTTTCTGTTGTTAATGTCGGGCGAAGAGGAAAGTAACCAAGCTGTCACTCGCAAAGATCTTACGGACTTTAGAAGTTTCTTGCTCGATCAACTCAAAGTACACACCAGTGAGCTTTCTTCGAAATTCGACAAAGCCACTAACGACGCAGAGAACGCTCTACTTGTCACCAAGCAACTTAAAGCCGAGAGTGAACTCAAATTTACTCACCCAGGAAACGAAAGGAATTACAAATTTAATCTTGAGATCATTGACGTTCTCGAAACTGCATCGAAGTCGCTGCACGAGCAGGACACGGCTAAGGCTGTTCAGCTAATAAGTCGGTTACTTCATTCAAAGAGAGAAACAGAAAGAATAGGATCGCTGATTCCTCCGAAGGCGGTTGGCTGACTGTGAAGCATTACGAGAATAACGCTGTTGCCCTTGACTTGGAAGACGACAAAAAGATCGAGCGGCCGAGAGGGAGGCTGTCAGAGTTAGAAATCGTGCTCGTGCTAGACGCAATGCTGAACGCCTGAAAGGCCGATATTCGTCGTGTTTTTCAGTACCTCGGTGCTCGCGGGCATTTCCAGCGTGGGCAGTTCAGCAGCCCACCATTTTCAAGACAACAGCAGCAACCCGCTGATTTCTACAGTCATTCACGAGGCGCCTGTCGCTTCTGTGGCTCCTCCGGACATTGGTGGAGAGAGCGTCCTGTCAGACTCGCCCGCACCTTCGCTGTCGGCAACATTTCGACGCACGCTGCCGGAACAAGTTCCAGCACCTCTACCCCTCGCTGATTCGCCTTCGCAGTTCTTGGTTGACCTGTCTTCTAGTGTGTCAGAGTTGCTGTGTACTGATCAAGGCATTACACCCTCAGGCAAAGATGTTGAACATTTTCAGACCGATGTGTCCCAGGAGTTTAAAGCACTGTTGGAAGATAAGTTTACAGACAATCCTTGTTTAGCTTTTTATGGTCAGAACTTGTTTGATTATGAGCAAGGTGTTGCTCCGGCCATTGTACTTGATATTGGGGCACCTCCCTGGGTTTTAGAGACCGTTCGTTCAGGGTATGTTATCCCTTTCGAGTCTTTTGCGTGTTTGCTTGCCTAATAACAGATCAGCTTTTCACCATAGTGATTTTGTTTCATCTGCTATTTCTGATCTTGTTAATTTAGGTTTGATAGTTGAACTTTTTCTGCCTCCCACAGTTATTAATCCTTTTTCTGTTTCTGTTAATTTAGAAGGGAAGGCCAGACTCATCCTCGATCTGCGTCATGTTAACAAACATATACCCAAAGCCAAATTTAGAATGGAAGACTGGAAAGTTTTTCTTCAATATGTTTTGCGTGGGGGATACATGTTTAAGTTTGACTTGAAGTCGGGTTATCATCATGTCGATATTTGTCAGTCCCATCAGCAATTCTTGGGTTTTCAGTGGCCGCTGGGGGGTGGTGTCAACCGATATTTTTGCTTCACCGTTTTACCGTTCGGGCTTTCTTCTGCTCCTTATCTCTTCACTAAATTGTTTCGTCCCCCAGTGCGCTACTGGAGGGCCTCAGGTATTCATTTAGTTTTGTATTTGGACGACGGAGCTGGTTGCGAGAAAGATTTTTTGACAACTAAGCGTAGTTCCGATAGGCTTCGCTCGGATCTAGTTAAAGCGGGTTTGGTGGCGAATTGTGATAAATCCGTTTGGGTTCCTGTTCAACGTTTGGAATGGTTAGGCATTTCTTGGGACCTTTTCAACGCTATTTTGTTCATATCCCAGCTTCGTATTGACCGCTTGATATCTGCTCTTCATGCTTTCAAAGAAAAGTTACCCCATGTTACTCCCCGTTTCGTCGCTTCCGTTGTCGGCAAGATTATCTCTTTATCACCTTGTGTTGGTAATGTATCGTTGATTATGTCCAGATTTTTGCAGTCGGCCGTTACCTTTCGCAATGCCTGGGACACTCCCCTTGATTTGAGTCGTTTCCAGTATTATTCACATTGCTTAGATGAAATTGATTTCTGGTTGGACAATTGCGTCAAGCTCAATTGTAGAAAGCTATTTGAGTATACTCGGCCGGTATGCATTATTTGTACTGACGCCAGTGACTTCGCGTGTGGGGGGCATGCCCTTTTTGTTGATAAGGAGGAGTTTGAGCTTTTTTTTTACAAAGCTTTTTGTTCCATGGAATCCGCGCTTGATAGCGATGGTAGGGAGTTACTCGCGATCCTTTATGCACTTAAATCCTTTAAGTCGCTCATTCAGTGCAAAGTGGTCAAATTGTTTACTGACAGCAAAAATGCCTCTATTATTTCCAACAAGGGTAGTATGTCGCTTAGACTTCAGCGCCAGGCCTTGGAAATTTTTCAGTTTTGTGCTGTTTATAACGTGTCCGTTGAGTTCGAGTGGGTCCCCAGGTCTCTTAACGAGTATGCTGATTCGTTGAGCAGAGTTATATCTTTCGACGATTGGGAGTGTTTCTGCAGCCTTTTTTGATAATGTTTGTTCTCTGTTTGGCCCTTTTACAGTTGACAGGTTTGCATCCCCTGATTCAGCTGAGTGTGCGAGATTTTATTCTAAATTTTGGTGCCCGGGTGCCGATGGCGTTGACGCCTTTAGCGTTGATTGGGCGGGTGAAAACAATTGGCTGGTACCGCCTGTGTACCTTATTTCTCGCGTTATTTTTCATTTAGAGGTATGCAGTGCTCGTGGTGTGTTGGTTACCCCAAAGTGGCCGTCGGCAGTCTTTTGGCCGATTATTTTTCCTGTGGGTGGGCATAGGGCATCCGTTATTCAAGTTATTGAATTTACTGACCCTTCCTTCGTTTTTGCTCCTGCTCGCGAAGGCCATAACACAATTTTTTGTCCATTTGGGTTTAAATCTGCGGTTTTGGCTGTTTACCTCGATGGTTCTGCCCGTCTTTTCTGATCCGATGGCCCGTTATTTTCTCTCTCCATCACCTCTAGGGCTGTTTAATTTATTCTCCGCTTTATAGCGTTATGGTTTTGTTTGCTTTGCACTGTTATTGATTTTGTACATGTTGCATTTACCATGATTTACGCTTCATAGCGTTGTTTGTGCGTTTTAGCGCTGTTTATGCTTTATCGCATTGTTTTTACGCTTCATTGCGTTTTCTCTATGCGCTGTACAGTCTCTGCAACATTGCTTATGTTTCATTGCATTGTTTTTACGCTTTATAGCGGTTGTTATGCCTTCTGGCATTGTTCATGTTACACAACATTGTACATTGATTATGTCTCATTGCATTGTTTTTACGCTTTATAGCGGTTGTTATGCCTTGTGGCATTGTTCATGTTACACAACATTGTACATTGCTCATGTCTCATTGCATTGTTTTTACGCTTTATAGCGGTTATGCCTTGTGACATTGTTCATGTTACACAACATTGTACATTGCTTATGTTTCATTGCATTGTTTTTACGCTTTATAGCGGTTGTTATGCCTTGTGACATTGTTCATGTTACACAATATTGTACATTGCTTATGTTTCATTGCATTGTTTTTACGCTTTATAGCGGTTGTTATGCCTTGTGGCATTGTTCATGTTACACAACATTGTACATTGCTTGTTTCATTGCATTGTTTTTACGCTTTATAGCGGTTGTTATGCCTTGTGACATTGTTCATGTTACACAACATTGTACATTGCTTATGTTTCATTGCATTGTTTTTACGCTTTATAGCGGTTGTTGCCTTCTGACATTGTTCATGTTACACAATATTGTACATTGCTTATGTTTCATTGCATTGTTTTTACGCTTTATAGCGGTTATGCCTTGTGGCATTGTTCATGTTACACAACATTGTGTTAAAGAATATTTTATGAAATTCTAGTCTTCGTATGAGTAACGCAAACAAGCGTTACAGAAAGCCGAACAAACAACCTTGTCACGTTAATCTCTGCACGTGTTTCGGGCAAAAGTTCCCACGAGAAAAATGTGATTATCAAAAGAGTTTCCTTGCGTGTTTTACGCTATCTTTTGGCAAGAAAAATGATTTCCTTTTCGGTAACCCACAACGCGGTCCAGGAGATCGGTTAACCTTTGAACATTAGAAAAACAAGTGACCGGAATAATCAAAGGAACCCGGGGCGGCATCTGACCCGCGGGGTTAACGCGCCAAGGTTGTGCACCTAGAAATATCGCTAAGAATATTTGTTGATTAGTTTTAAGTAATTCATAGGAATATTTATTGATTAGGTTTAGTAATTTAGCAATGTAAGCTTTCTCAGAGTTAGTGCGTGTACGTATGATTTAGGGACTACGGAAACCGCGATTCCCATGATCATACATGATCGAGATAATTCTCGCTATCTCTTGGCCAAGCCCAAAACGCCGTTTACCGCAAGCATCGTTGTTTCTTTATTCTTTGTCTTATTTCGGAAACACCGTATTAGCCAATCACTGTAAAGCTTGCTAATGCGTAGCTATATAATCGCGAGTTTTAGTTTGTAAAAGTTAGAAGTTAGATTAGAGAGAAGAGACAAAGACGGAGAAGAGAAGAGCGCAGAGTACACTAACAGCTCGGCCCAGCATTAAAGTTTGCCGTCGAAGTACACACGTTTGCTGATTTGTCCCCTCGTCCTTTTCGAACTAAAATCTGTTTGGTAACAACAGGACAACTCGGATTAATATTAATCGCATTAATATTAATCTTAATGATTATTATAATCCAGTAATGGATTATTATAATCCAGTAATAGATTATTATAATCCGGTAATAGATTATTATAATCTATTACTGAGGTTTGAGCCGTGCCTTAATCTATTAGGATTAATATTAATCCTGTGTAAGATTAATATTAATCTGATTAATATTAATATTAATCCTACTTAAATATTAATATTAATATTAATCCTGATATATATGAATCCTACATACGATTGCTATAAAAGTCGTACGTAGTATTTATATTATTCCTATCTAGGGTTAATCTTTGTCCAAAGCTTCCGAAGATTGGCATTATTTAAAGATCAAAGAGGTGCTTGCTCCTATTCATTTACTTCTCGGGTCAACATCGTGGTATCTACCAGCTCTAGCATATGCAAGTGATCGTCATGTGACTGATGTGGTCAGTGTCATGTCCCGTCAGTCCTGTGTTATGTCTGCAGTGTGTCTGTCATTGGAGCTGTATATCAGTATCTCCGAACATTCACGGGAATTTTATCTCGATTATAATAGAGATTAATATTAATCTGGATTATATTATTAATAATAATCTAATCCTTCCAATTTTTTGCCGTGCCTTAATCTATTACCGGATTATAATAATCTATTACTGGATTATAATAATCTATTACTGGATTATAATAATCTATTACCGGATTATAATAATCCTATTATAATCTATTATTATTATAATCCACGGATTAATATTAATCCGAGTTGTCCTGTAACAATTGTACATTGCTTATGTTTCATTGCATTGTTTTTACGCTTTATAGCGGTTGTTATGCCTTGTGACATTGTTCATGTTACACAACATTGTACATTGCTTGTTTCGTTGCATTGTTTTTACGCTTTATAGCGGTTGTTATGCCTTGTGACATTGTTCATGTTACACAACATTGTACATTGCTTATGTTTCATTGCATTGTTTTTACGCTTTATAGCGGTTGTTATGCCTTGTGGCATTGTTCATGTTACACAACATTGTACATTGCTTATGTCTCATTGCATTGTTTTTACGCTTTATAGCGGTTGTTATGCCTTGTGACATTGTTCATGTTACACAACATTGTACATTGCTTATGTTTCATTGCATTGTTTTTACGCCTTATAGCGGTTGTTATGCCTTGTGGCATAACAAAAGCGGATGACAAAAGCGGATGAAATGACAAAATGACAAAAGCGGATGAAAAAAGACTTGACACCTTCCTTCACAAATGCCTAAGGAGAATCTTGAAAGTCCATTGGCCCATGCGTGTGTCCAATGATGAAATTCGGAGAAAAGCGGGAATCGAAAAGATCAGTTCACAAGTACGACGTAGGCGATGGAAGTGGATAGGTCATGTTCTACGTATGACACCAAACCGCAACCCACACGTGGCATTATCCTGGGCACCAAGAGGAAAAAGAAGCAGAGGACGGCCAAGGGAAACATGGCGGAGAACGGTGGAGAAAGAACGCGCTGAGCTGGGACTAAAATCGTGGGCCGCAGCAGCAGCTGTGGCCAAGAATAGGGACAGATGGCGAGCATTAACGTCCGGCCCTATCCCCCACCTGGGGGCAAGGAACTAAGAATAAGAATATGCCTTGTGGCATTGTCCATGTTACACAACATTGTACATTGCTTATGTTTCATTGCATTGTTTTTACGCTTTATGGTTGCACTTCGGTTTGCGAGCTGCGTGTTCCCGGCCGGCAGCAAATAAACCAGTGTAAAACTCCACGCTTCCGATTATCCTCAAATCATTCAGATCGTTCAGTGGCATTGCAGAGGCAAAACAAAATCCCTGAGAAGCAGTGTAACCAATTTTAGCATTGAACATAGCATTGAACATAGAATGAAACTTACGTCGGCTATTGATAGAGGTTTTTTCTTTTTTTACGAGTCTATGGACCTCGTCATAAAGATAGCAAAGTGAAGAACTCGACCAATGGGCACGGACCATGTCTAGTAAATTACCATCATCAACGGTATTCTCTTTTGTTTATTCTTTTTACTGCACGGACCACTGCCAGCCATATTAACAAAAGCACTGTCTTCGCAACATCCATTCAAACTGCTACAGCTATTGTCTGTCAAATAAAAATGATTTTATTAATACACTCAGTGATGTAACCAGTGGCAGATCCAGACCTTCAGCTAAGGAGGGGCCCGCTTGACAATGAAAGTTGAATTCTGCCAGAGTTAACTCTGATTCTGCAGACTAATTCCGGCACTTCAAAGAAAGGCCCCTACCCTGGATCCACCACTGGTAACATGTTATTAAGCACTGATCAAACTGCATTGAACTTTTCAAAACAAAGTAAAGTAGTTTATATTGGGGTGAATGGGTACTTGATTGGTTTATTGGCTACACAGGGATATAAAGCCATGCATTAAAGTGGTACTACAATCAATTTTCCCTACATGTACATGAAATAAACTCTCCCTAAGCTAAAATTAAAGCCTTAAAGCAGGGAAGAAAGGGAATTAAAAATAAGATATCAAGCTGGCTAATTTATTCAGGTTCTGTGAAGATATTTTTTGAAAGAATTAGCCAAAAGTTGTTATAGTAAATGCTCTCTCTAAAATTGGTTTTCACTCTTCCTCTTAGTATTGCTGTACCAGAAAAATAAATAAATTAATAGTCCTTAAAAGTTAACTAGACATGAAACCCTAAAATTCTTGAGAAAATGCTGCAATAACAATTTAGTCCCATTTTTTGACAGACAAAAATAAGTTAAACATAAATTATTTTGGGACCATTTAATTTGAAACCAGCTCACACACAACTTTAACAGTAACAGCGCATGTGTCCAGCATAATATAATGTAATTATCGTTGAAACACAAAGGGCCATTTTATTTTTAGACTTGTGTCTTCACGTAACTCACGGAAGTGGCGCAATTGAATGTTTTGATTTTCAGTTGTTTGCTAACCTGTAATTCACAAGATTTGCTAACCAGAAAAACACAGTAGTTACCAGGTTCGCAGTATTTGCTAACCAGGCCAGTATTTGTAGTATTTACACCAAATATGGAGGCAGCATAAAATAAGTTTACAGTTGGTTTCTAGAACAAGTTTCTACATGTCAAGTTGTATACATTTTTCATGTTATAAGCTAGTGCCAACATAGTTTCTTGTATTTTATATTTTAGATCAAATTGTGATTTGTTTATCATTAAACACAATTCTTCCTACCATGTTGGCTTGTCCTTGGTTCAACAGTGAGAACACTTCGTGCCTTAAAAAACTGCTTTTTTAGGTTCATGAAATTATTGTTTCTTTTTTTACTTCATAGAATTTGAAATACATGTAAGTGTAGTACCCTGGCAATCCTCCCTCCCTAGTCTGTATCTTTTGCATGTATTTGTGTTCTGAACCCAAGTTATCTATGTTGTGATTTAAATTTATCTTTGGTTTAAAATTTTTCAAACCAGTTTGATTTTTATTTCCCTTTGTTTTAGATTATGATAATAAATATGAGACAATGGATATTAAATATCAAACTGGTTTGAAAAATTTTAAACCAAAGATAAATTTAAACCACAACATCTACAAAAGCTTTTTGTGGGCCTGAGCTTACCAGACAAACCATTTAAACAACATGTTTTTTTGCCATGTTTATAAGCTACAGCATTTTCTCAAAGCAGGGCAGAAATTAACAGGTCTTTAAAGACCCATGATGGGTCACTATGCTTTGCACACTTATGTTAATGCTTTGATCACATACTTCGCTGCATGTGATCATAATTTGAAGACGGATTTCCAAGCGATTTAAGGTGGCTTACTACAGTTTTGAGGGGGTAGATGAGCCCAGCTTTCAACTCTTTTGTAAAATGTCCAGAAAAGTTTTAGCTTTCACTTAATCCTGTTTGTTGCTTCCTACAACCAATATATGTGACATTTGAGCAATAAAGATGCTAATAAACAGCCAAGATGAATATCCGAGTGCTTAAGAGGAGACTGGGCACTAGTAGTTTCAATGGCGTATTTCTCAAAATCTGCCCGTATGACCCTGCCTCAAAAATTCAGAAATGAGAAATGGAACCAGATAAAACATTCATGCAATATAAATTGAAAATCTGTAAGACAGTTTTTTTGGAAAATAGGAAAATGTGGTTTTTTGCCTTTTTGAAAAATAGCTCAAAATCTCTCTTACAGATTTTTGAAAAATTTTGGCTGTTGACGTGATTCACCCCAAAAAATTAATTGTGAAAATTTCATTATGGGTTGTACGGTAGGTTTTTGAGAAATTTAATTGAGCCGAAATTAGGTTTTTACCACCTCCGACAAGAATTCAATTGCGCATGCCCTTTTATTCGAAAGTGCGCTTGTATGATGCCACACATCATGAGCGATAAAAAAAGTGAATTAGAACTCCTCTGTCGGTTGTTTATCAAAGTATTTGTAGTATTGTTTTCGTCCTATGACATGTCTAAAACCTTCTGAAACTTCCTGAAACTTTTAATATTCGAATAAAGGGCTCAAACTTGTTTTCCTTTCTTTTAGTGTTGCTTGTAAAAGTGTTGCGAGTGCGAGTGATATTGACGTCAGGCAGCCGAATCATAGCATGCGCTCTTGCCTCATAAAAACTGTAGTAAGCCACCTTAATAGTCTTTAATTAAGTGTAAATTGTTTCTGTCCTTGAAAAATACCCTCTGCATTTTATTAAGTTTGCATGTGTTGGTCAAATTAAATTTCAAAGCAAAGTTCCTGTAATTGCTAGCAAATGGAAGATTATTGGTGTCACACTGTGTGCCACAAAGGTCAAAGAAATGCAGCAGTTAGTCGTGCTAGGTCTGTCAACCATCAGTTTTCTGTCAACCCCTTTTGTTTATGTTTGACCGACCACCAATTTTCCTCCACATAATGTACTTTGTTTTACATGTGTAAAGACAGTCATAAAAAGTATTTAATACTTTTTAGAGTTGCCTCAATAATAATTTATATCATTGTTGTCCGTCCATACTTGGGTCTAAGTTCTTATGCAAGGCTGTGCTCTAAGGAAAATTACAAGGAGCCCAAAGGTTTCAACCTATGAGATCCAGGGTGCCCAGCATAAAGCTTATATGAAAGAAATAAGAATTATCTGGTTGCCCAAAGGCAAAAGTTAGTTGCCCGAGGCACCTGAGCTGGGCACCCTTAAAGCACAGGCCTGTTATGGCCCAGCACTTTCTCAAAAATTTTAAGGGTTTCATGTTGATAAATTTTACCAAAAAAACAACTGATAAGTAAGGGTTAATACTCACATCCCTAGTCCCTTCTCTACTAAAGCTTTCTTTGGTTTTGGTCTGCTTTCCCTCATCCAACCCTTGATCCTCATCCATTACCACTAAAACAGAAATGTGATTACTAGTTGTACATGTACCTATCGGTAAATGCCAACAAGCTTAACAGTCATGTTTTGGATAAGAACAGTTAATGAGGATTAATCAAAGGTTTTCGATAGAAATTTAATATTTGTTTGAATTGTCCAAAATACAGGTATGGCAAATTGTACTTTAAGTAATTTTGAGAAGAAAGTGCTGTTTCTTAAGTCTGGTTCTCATATGCTGCCGACCCACCTGCGACACAGCCAACAGTATATGCCTGGGATACTGTTCTCATAAAATATCTTTATCACTGGCACTCCAGAATAACTGCCAAAGTGCCTGCGAAGTTGAACTCAAGTCAACTTTGCAGGCATGCCGGCAGTAAAGTTAAAAGACCAGGGATGAACTTCGTTGCTTTAGTCGTATGTTCTCATATGTGGGAACAGTATCCCAGGCAGTACTGGCAGCTATGCCGCCAGTAGGTCAGTGGCATATGAGAACCAGGCTTTATAGGTATTAAGCACAAGTTTCTTATTGTAGGTGTTCATGATAATGACATGGATTTATAAGGTTTAGCAGTTTGATTAAGACTTTTAATCAATGCAGCATTTAAAAAAATGTCACTAAAGTGAACCATAAAATTATGAGGATTGAATTATTTCATGTTCCCTTTTTCAAGGGATCAGAAAAACTAACTAGTCTTAATGCATAGTAAAGACATGACCGTACAATTTCGTTACAACAGGTGAACTTTAAAATATTTTTGAACAAACTGGGATAGCTACATGTACATTTCAAGTTAATTGAATCTGAAAATCAAAATTGCTAAAATTAAAGACACACAAGTAGTCTCCTTCGAAGCCATTGTTTGGGCTTGTCATGCAATGATCCCTCCCTGGGGGAGGGAGTGTTGCGTGTCGAGCCCAAACAATGGCTGCAAAGGAGACTAAACACAAGAGTGGAAGGTTTAGATTTTAGTCTTATATGCAAATTTGCCATGACACAAAACTCAATTCCCAAGCGAAAACATGAATAGAAAGGAAACCAAAATGGTGGACAAGTTAACATTACATTTGCAATTAAAGAAAAAATCATACACATACAATCATATCATAAGAATGACTTTGACTGTTTTAAGATAGAATAGAATGTACAAGTTTGTCAACTAAAAGCTTTTCATCATTACCAGTAATTAAAAGGAAAATTTAAAATAAAAACAAATTTAATCAGAAACAACTGCAAAAGTATCTTATCAAGACCTACAAAACATTGCTTTGCAACATACAGCTTAAAGGATGCCAGACAATAACAGCACTTTGACTGTGTCACACGAGAAACCTGCCATTGTCTAGTATATGCCATCTAAAATCCAGATTTTTTACAGTGAATTGAAATCCAGCTTTATCCACACCAATCTGGGGTTTCATTTATCTCTTTGACCTTTAAAAACAATTCATGGTTGCATCTGGCTGGTTATATGTTTAGTGTGTTTGTAAGTAATTTTTCTCATGAAATTAGTAGCCTGTGAATGCCAGGACTCTGAGTAGTTCATCTGGCTCCTTAGCAGTACTAAATACAGTCAAACTTAACAAAGAAACACTTTTGCAAGGACCCTCTTAGTTTAAATAATTCATAAGTGATGCCAAAGATATCCACTGGATTGAAGTGCTGGTCAAAGTTAGTCACCACTGCATTATACCATCACAGAGGCCAATCTTTATGAACTAAAATGTTTTTGTTTTCTCTACCAGACTGGCTCTGTAGTGCTGGTCAGGATGCTAATAAAAGCAGAAGCTTCAAACCTGGGCATAGAAACCTAAGAAAAAATACTCCAGAAAAAACTACAGACTAATAGTAAGAGGTTATAGATTTCAATGCCTCAATGCCATAATAACATTCCAGGACTTTCCAGGATTTCTGGATCATACACACTAAGATTGTACATTGTTTATTAAATGTGTTGGAAAGCTTAACAAAAAAAATAACCTTATGGTATTAAGTAATCCCAAACTGCTAGGTGATTCCTTAGTACTGTATTGCACACACTTCTTTGCAAAATTTGCCTTGTTAAATAACACTTTTTACTTCCTGGGAGTTATAGTACATACAACACCATCTCGAGGCCTCAATGTTAACGCTTCATGTTCTTGGGCAGTTTGCCCAGGAAGTAAATCAAATTTGAACTGCTGAAGGACTCTCGCCATCAAAACTTTGGCCTCAAACTGAGCTAAAGTCTTTCCTATGCACGTTCTGGGACCAAGAGAAAATGGAAAATACTTAGACTGTGAGATATTCCCTCTCTGGGCAGGAGAAAATCGATCTGGATCAAACACATCAGGGTTCTCCCAGAATTCAGCAGATTTGTGGATGGCATAACAAGACACTGTTACAAAGGTTTTAGCCGGGATTTTGTAGCCTCCAAAATTTTCTTCCTTCTGCACGACACGTTGAGTGGAGCCGATTGGGGGGTGAATTCTTAGACCTTCTTTCAATGTTTGGTTAAGGTACTGGAGTTTGCCAAGATCTTCATACTCCACGCTACGGCGACAGCCAAGGACTTCTTCTATCTCTTCCAAGATCCTGGTGAGAGACAACATCAGAGAAAAGTAATGTGTCGAGATATTTTTAGTTGCATTGTGTGACATTTTATAGTATGATAAGTGATTTGCATTATGTGAGGTTTTCGTGATTTTAAATGTAGACAATAGAACCAATTAATCAGTCTGTATATCATCGCTGTCTAGGAATTAGGGTGTGTCGCGCGTCAGTATAAAAGAGAAAACAACCTAGAAATTATTCATTGTATCAGAGAGCGAAATCGGGACGTGATCAGAGACTATAATTTGTAACTATTACAGCGAAATAAACCGTGAAGTTTGTGAAGTACAGCCTGGTGTTCTTTGCCATTCGCAACAAATGAATGGTCTGACAACAGGGTCGTAACGAGGTATGCTGGATCAGGAATCAATATTGGGGGTGATGGGATCTGAGTTCTAGGAACAAGAACCCCAGCACTGGGATCCCAGGTCACTGAAAACCGGGATCAACATGGGATTATTTTCCTTTTAATGGGATCAGCAGTTTTGGGATCAGCGATCATGAGCTTCTTAAATATAATTTTGCGATCAGCTATTAAAAATTTCAGTTAAAAACAAAATCATTGAGAAAATAACATGCAACCTTTAATATACATTAAATACACTTGAATTCTAATCTCCTGAACCTCAAAGGGAAACAAAAACTGGTCCAAAAATTAGGGTAAAATTATAATGTTCAACTGAGGGACGGGTAGTCGCTTTTGGTTCAAGATACTGGAAGGTTTCATAAATTAAAGGTTCAGGAAATCCAATTTCACTGCAAAGCGAAATCTGATTTCCCAAACTTCAAAGGAAAACAAAAATTGGCTCAAGAAACTTACATGTCGAGCTGTATAAATATCTGTCATTTGAAATGGGAATAGCTAGATCTTATACCAGCCTTCTAGCAAATTAAAAGTAACTTTATATTTATTTACATGTACTGGTATTTAATAAATTCATACACATGATTTACCTGTCTTCAATCTCGGGATGTTTCAGAATTTCAAAGAGAGTAAATGACAGCTGGTTTGACGTGGTCTCTTGTCCTGCCAAACAAAGTATTTTTAAAATAATTAGCGCTGGACTTAAAGACTTGAAGAAACAAAGCTTGTATAACAGTGTGTGGGTGAAAAGACCAAGATCATAAATTGGTGGAATAAAGCCATTTCTTATTGCCAAAGAAGTTCATAAACAAATTGTTATCAGCTGTTGAGTAATTCAGTTTTAGAGGGAAGTTCAGTGTCCTGGTAGATAGTGAACTGGACTCCAGATCGAGTTATGGCAGGTTCAAGCCCCCATGGGGGCCTTGTGTTGCGTTCTTTGGGAAAGCAGTTAATTAAGAGTCTCACATAGCCTGCGAACGAACGCAGATGTATTTCGGGCCAAAAATACGTCTGCACATCCCACAGTGCCTCTGACCACCCAGGTGTAATCTGAATGTTAATGTCTCAGAAAAATAAACAAAACAAGTGCACCATTCTTAAGGGGGGGGGGGGGGGGGTGCCTCGTAACTACAGATCCAGAGCAGTTACTAAGGGATTGCTGTGGACTGACAGTATTCTGGTGGCAAGCGATTTACGAGCATTTTGAAAAGCTAAAAGGGAGCACACCTGGGTTGAAAAAATATCATTGTGTGTGTACAACTGGTGCCAGTCCCAAAGTGCATGAAATCCCTAAAACTCAGTAAGGCACCACCTCTCTGGAACCTCTATTTTCGTTCGCCTGTTGTAAACACTACCTCTATTGTTATTCAGGGCTGTCCTAGGGGCATTGTTATAGCCTGTTATCTATTGATTTAAGAACCAATGAAGTCACTTGTTCTGAGAGGTAGTGGGTGACGAATCTATATGTCATTTGAGTTTTAGGGTTTTCTCTGTTCTGGTCATGTGACTTGTCAAATATGGCCATGATTGAAACTGTTGGAGGACGATTCAGTGGAACAAACCTGTGCAAAAAACTTAAAATCCATACGAGGTCTGGTTTCCAAAACATGACAGTTAGAAACCTAGCTTCTTTACGAACAAATAATATTTTTGCTAGTTTTAAACAAGCACCCCTTAATACTGTAAGTACTCTGTCTCCAACAAGCACTCACTCAAGATTGAGCTCCCAAAACAGAATTAATGCCTCAGGCACTTAGGTAAGGTAAGGTAAGGTAACGTCTTTATTTATAGAGGGTAGCACTTAATAGCTATAAAGCTAATAAACCTGTGGCCCTCCTATTTACAATTATTAAAAAACTAAGATATACAATATTAATCACAAAACTAATTAAAAACTATTCTAAAAAGGATAATCTTAAATTAAAATGGTCAATAAAATGTTGTTGTAATATATAAGAAACGGAATTATTAATCACAAAACTAATTAAAAACTATTTAAAAAACGATAATCTTACATTAAAAATGGTCAATAAAATGCTGTTTTCTTAAAATTGAACTGGAAAAACTATTTCGAAAACTGTTAAGTGAAGGTTTTTTCCTTAGTTCAAGTGGCAGGCTGTTCCATGCTTGGCAAGTTAGAACTGCAAAGGTTCTTCCTCCTTCAGTTTGTTCCAGAAAATCAGTTCCAGAAAATATCCATACCCTACCATGGAATTTTGTTTTGGTTTGAATCCCACACCCCTCTGGAAATTCCAGTTTAATGCCCCTTACTTTCCTTTTAAAATTTTGGCTTTTGAGATCCCCCCCCCCCCTCTGAATTTCTATGGCCATTCCATGGGGGTAGTGAATGAATACTCCAAAATCAGAAACCCGCTAGGAGACTGGAAACCAAGCACTTCAGTCTGCTTGTGGTAAGTTCCATTTTCGTTTGTATGGGGTTACTTCTACTCCGCTTTGCTTGCAGTTAACTTTCACTCTGGTTTGCTTGCGGTTAACATTCATTTCTTAGTGAGGGTAGCACAATATGTAGAAATGGGGTACAATCTCCCAGCAGATTTCTGATTTTGGAGTATCTATTCTTGTCACGACACTTCCATGGGGTGGACATGGATAATTTTGGAACTGCACATTATCAGTGGTACCTGCAATAAAGATCGTGAGGAAGTTATCCACCAAGTCATCCATTTCAAGATCAGGATTTTCCTTTGCTTCATTAAGGATGTGT
The DNA here is from genome assembly GCA_963693305.1 of Meandrina meandrites. NCBI lineage: Eukaryota > Metazoa > Cnidaria > Anthozoa > Scleractinia > Meandrinidae > Meandrina > Meandrina meandrites. The sequence goes on along the minus strand of OY855907.1, from coordinate 14,846,980 downwards.
TCTAAAACATCCTTGGGAGTTTCTTTGCCATGCGTCAAAGCCAAGCATCGTTCTGCAATGACTATTGTAGCAGAGTTTCGGAGAAATTTTATGGCCTTGATAATGGAATTTTGAAATGGAAACATGGAAACATCGAACATCCAGAATGGATTTTGAAAACTTGCTTCGACTCCTTGAAGCATTCTGGACACTGCCCTTGGGAACTCTGATTCTGGATTGACTATGGTGCCAAGATTGATGTTGTAGCCAACCTGAAATGAGAAAACAATAATAGAACAATTTTAATCATATCTATAACAAACTTCTTGATTTTGTTTGGTTCTGAGCATGCCTAGTTGTCGTGTTATTGGTGCACGATCACATGGGCGTCCAATTACAACTTCTTGTAATTAGATACCTGTAGTTCGACACCTACCCCAGTTGCACGTCAATCACATGCACTTCAATGGGTCCTTTCATGCTGTTTTCCTACTGTTTGTTTGAACAAATCTTTGACTTTCTTCACTTAGAGCAAGTTCTCAAAGACTTCCTAACCTCAAATTTTGTTATTGATATGACTTCTTAGTAATTGGACCTTGTGTTGCACAATTACAGAGAGTAATTATGCTTGAAATTTCAAATCGGCCTTGCACTGCAGACTCTGCTGATTTTGAAATTACTTGCCCTATTTCTCCCTAAATTGTACTCCACTCAGTCCAATTACAATTACTTATTTATTGTATGTCCAATCTGGGAGGGATGGTGGCCTAATGGTTATTGTACTCGACTCCGGATTGCGCGGTCCAGGTTTAAGACCTATGACACTTTACTCACACAGTTTTCATTTGTGCAGGCCACTGACTCATCTCCACATTATATTTTGAAAGGTCCTTTTATTACCTTGCCAATAATATCAAGGGTGACCCTTGCAAATTCATCAGCCATCCTCACATGGGTTTTTCCATCAGCTAACTGACCAAGTTTCTCCAGAAACTCATCACCAACTGAGTTAAATGCATCCATCAGATTCATCAAATATTTCCTGTGAAATGCTGGGTTCAACATGGCTCGCTTCCGACGCCAAACTTCATGATCGATTTCCGTTAAAACCCCCTGCCCGGCTGCTCGTTGGCCAAACACGTAACCAATAAGGGAATAAACGCGATAGGCCTTTGGTGAATTTAACGTGACTAATATTTTCTTTGCAGCGTCTGGCTCCGACACAACGACAACTGGAACATGATAAACCCACGTAACGTAGACCGAGCCGTACTCCTGATACCATTCGAACCAAATAGCGATCATGCCTTTGCCTGAAATACGCTTCTTCTCCTTTCGAATGAAAGGAACATTTCCAGTGAAGAAACCATCCCTCGCTGGGCCGGGAATGTGCCGGTAACGCCAGTGTTGGTAGAAAACATACAAACTAAACGACACAAATCCAAGGGCGAGAAGGGAAGCTAACGTCACAGTTGCATTGATCAAAACTGTTACAACCATTTCTGTTCTTTCCACATGGGTTAGAAATTGCTCAACTGACTTTCAAAGTTCAATGCGGAAAGTGAAATCTTGCGTAGTCATGTGACAGTCACGGTACTATGACGCACTGATGTGTGGCTTACTGTCAACAGTTACTAGAACTTTCTTGGAAGACTACAACGCAATAAGACACCATTTGATTCTCAAAATTCTAAGCGTACCGTAGTTACTTGCTTGCGGCCGCCATTTTTTTGTCTTGGTTTCCAGGCCCTCTCGTCCTGAAAGACCGCGCGAGTGCGTCGAAGAGGGTCGACTGGAAACAACAAGTCGGAACGACGTCTATTCTATTCTGTCAGCCTTAGCAGTTTAATACAAAGCTACTCTACTCAACTACCGTAACTACGGCGAAATGTAGAAAAGCACTGGGGGAGTAACTGCAAATACCCTGCCACATCGAGATTGGGCATAATCGGGGTGTGGGAGGAGGGGGTGTGGGAGAGGCTGCCTGCCCCTCTTGGCAACAGGTGCCCAACCCCAAGCTAGGGAAAAGGTCCTGGGAACGAGGTTGGTGGACGGTTGGTGTAGCCCGGGGACACATGATTTTGGATTGGCTAGATTTCTACAAAGGTAGTTTAAAATCTAGCCAATCAAATCAACCATTTAGAATACCTTTGTTATACGATAGTTTAAAATAGTTCATTTGTTGTCTAGATTTAAATTCCCTTTGTTAAAATCTAGTGATCTTTTCCTTGTGCAAAGGCCCCACTGTCTATAAGGGACAGGCAGCTCTAAGGATGAGATCGGCTGTGGTTGATGAAGTTCAGCACTGTCCGTAATAGTGAGGTGTCTGTAGTAGAGAGATGTTTCCTTTGTCATGCAATAGGGAGAGTAGCCTGGCGTAAAAACGTTTGCATAACAAGTGTGTGTTGTGCCTAACCATATATGTACGACCGAAAGTATTCACAAGACTGGTCCCTGCTAGCCTGCGTTTCAGATGTATTAAACCCTGGTGTACCGGGGTTTAGTTTGTCTGCAGCGCAGGCTAGATCCTGCTTGAGCTCTTGAGAAGACTAAATCATAGATTACTACACGAGGCCTCCCGACTCACTTCCCAAGGAATTATATCATAGTACAAATCTATTAAACTTTTATTAATCCTACGGCATCTTGCATCAATTTGGCCTGCACTGCCTAACTTTGGCTATTACCAGGTTATGTGAGCCTGAGCATTCAGTTCTCATCCCATCAAAAATAGTGTGCAGTTCCAGAAAATATCCATACCCAGCCCATATGCATGGAAGGTCAATGGAAATTCCGAGGGGCTGGGGGGGCTCAAAAGCCAAAATCTTTAAAGGAAAGTATGGGGCTTAACTGGAATTCCAGAGGGGTCGGGGGATTCAAGCCAAAAAAGATGATGCAAGTGCTTGTCTAGTTCCTGTATGGCTTTTTCCCAGGCCTATGTGGTATCCGATGATATCACTACTCGTTTCGGACCATGTGACCCCAAACGGGTTGACCACAATGAAAATAGAGGCCTAGGAACTAGGCAAATACAGTGCCTTATACACCTTATTCCAAAAAATTTGGAATAAGGTGTATAAGGCACTGCATGGCGGAAAATACATTATTCTTTCGTCTACATGTTAATTGGCCCTCATGGCCTTGTTTTAAGCCAAAGATTCTTTTGAATTCTGCAGATCAGTCGAGACCATGAGGGCCAATTAATATGAAGACAAAAGAATAATATATTTTCCGTCATTTTGGAATAAGGTGTATTGCTTGAAATTGTGCATGAAATTTAAAAACAATTCAGAATTACTACACGGGATTCTGTAGATCTGCACTATCAGTATGATTTTTCAGATCTAATTTCAGATGTTTACAAAAAGACAAAACAAAGACCACAAAGGGTGTTTTCTCATTAACAAGATTAATTTACAATTTATTTATTAAAAATTTCATAAAACTAATTTATAACAATTCGATAGTATAGATAAATATCCAAAATAAATTTCAACTTCTCCTTACACACCAACAAACTGATTGCAAAAAAAAAAAACGTCTAGGAAGTTTATGGCAAAAAATAGCCCTTGGCATATTAATGGGATTTTACAGGATAAAATTTCTTTAACTTGTATTCTCAGATTAAAAATGTAATCTTACATGTATAGAACATCTTGGTTGACCTTATTGTTTACATTACCTCGCCTTTAGAAAATTTTTTTGATAAAAACAAACAGCAAAAAGATACCGGTAATTATGGCTAGCGAGAGCATGCAAAGTTTAGCTACCATGCTATGTTTAAAAGAAAACTTACTTCATACGAAGCATTCCATTGCAATTTGGGATTTACCTGAAGGAATAACCCTTGCAATTTTTAATATAATTTGTACCAGCTTACACTTAAGTAGCATGAAATCCAGCTCTGCTGAACCCAGACTATTATTAACCATACAAAAAATAATTGACCTCTTAAAATTGTTATTCAAAATGCAACAGGGTTAATGAATCAATTGTCCTTCACATATTACCTATACAATGTTGTAAACTCACGTTTTTTTGTACCTACACTAAAATAATGGTGAAACTTTTCAACATCGACACGACAGCTGGTGCAGCAGTAAAATGCTTAAAACACTACAGTAAACTCAAGTTACATGTACCGCTTACTTGACAATCAGTGTTAAAGTGTATAAGTGATGAGGTATGCTGGATATGCCATGTCAAGTTTATAGAGAATGTAAACAGTACAGCCATTAGTGACACCATTGACACTGTCATAACGAATGTTGGATGCTGTCTTCACTGGAGGCATTTTAATATTTCTGTTAGGGGGTAGAGAAATGCTGTCTCCTGTAAGAACATGGGCCAGAAATAGTTGAAACTGCTGTGTTTGTGGGTCACGATACACAAATCCTTGATGACAATATGCTGCCTCTGAAGCGAAATATGTGCCACGCCCCCACATGCCATCTGCAGAGTAACGCATGTCAAATCCATCTTCGCCTGTCCAGATTACATCAGGATTTGTCAGCCTAGTTCCATGGAATAACTCTTTTTCATTGATACATGTAGGACCTGTTAAGGAGAAATATCGGGAACTTAACTTCTGTATGTGTGTGAACAAAATTAATGGAACACATTTTTTAAAAAGAAAACAAAGAACCTAATGACTAAACTTTGCCAAATACATGGCAACAGGTGTAGTATATTTGGTGTAAGTCTACATGACGGGGGAGATATTAGAGATGGCGGCTATGTTCTGGAGTTCCCATTAAAGTGTTGTGTTCAATCTGTTTGCATCGAGTCTGTGTTTCATCGTGAACACTACAGCTGGTGACGAGGATGCAAAAAAAAAAGCGTAAAGAATATCTGGAGCAAACATGAATGTGAGAGATTTCGATATTGGAGTAATTTGGCCGTTTGATGTGAACAGTGATCCCAGTAGCGTGGGCAGCGAATGGAAACAATGGCTTCGGAGTTTTCAGTTATATGCGGATGGTAAAGGACTTATTTTAGTTCCTGATAAGGAAGACAACAAGATACAGCGACGAGCTCTTCTTCTTCATTGTGCTGGACCGGATGTCCAAGATATTTTCGATGTTTTACCGGATACAGGAGGTGCGAAGGATTACCAGAAAGCTGAAGATGCTCTAACCGGACATTTCGACTTCTGTGCGGACTTCTGTGCGGGAGCCCAGACCGGACCAACACTCAGGGTCTTAAAATAACTGAGGAGAATATGCTGCCTTTGCAATGACATCTGCAAATGGTTAGATGTTCTAGTCTTCTCGGATAAGGACGATAAACCGTAGGCCCCGTCTCCTGCATCTTCACTGTTATGGTTAGCAGGGGACGTTAAAGAACCCACACACTCATCGTTAAGAGTAGGGCACGAAGTTTCCCGGTGTTGTGGTGTGGTCTTTACCCGTTGTACTGTTGTACTGCTGAAATGCTCGGAGACATTAGCTCTGTTAGAGCTACTCTATAATCCGAGGGTAAATAAAGTATTCGCTTCACTTCACTTCACTTCACTTCGTCATTCAAGTTAATATTCCATATGAACGGCATTTGTTTCGAGAGATGGTACAAGCTGAAGGTGAAACGGTCGATCAGTTTGCTGTACGCTTGAGACGCAAGGCCCAGCAATGTGATTATGGCGAGAAAATGGAGGCCCAGATAAGAGATCAGATTGTCTCGAGGTGTCAGTCTGATGAGTTACGCCGTAAACTTTTGGAGAAGGGACAAACTCTCACGTTGAAGAGTCTACAAGACACCGCAAGGAATTATGAAGCAGTCAAGAGACAAACCAAGAGTATGAGACGCTCAAATGATTCTGTGAACAGAGTCCGTGATGATAGAAACAAAAGATTTTCAATCAGGTGGTGAATGCTGGCGATGTGGAAGATGTGGCCATTTTGCCAGAGACCCTCAGTGCCCTGCAAGAGGAAAGACCTGTTCCAAATGTTTTCAGATGGGGCATTTTGCAACTGTATGCAAAGCCAGGGGTGACCCTCGTCTCCGATCAGGAGTGCGGTACATGCAAGAGGTAGAAGTCGAAGAAGATGAGGATGAGTATGTTTTTGCAGTAGCTGATGAAGAAAGCGGACAAGGAAAAGTTACAGTCAATATTGGAGGAATCCCAGTGGGAGTGATTATTGATTCTGGATCCAGTGCAAATGTAATTGACCAAACATTGTGGGAGGAACTAAAGAAACAACATGTCAAGTGTGTATCGAAGAGAAGCACAAAGAAACTGTACGCCTATGGAGCAACAAGTCCACTGGAAGTTATTGGAACATTTACAGCCGATCTCAGTTTAGCAAACAAGTGTGAATCAGCAGAGTTCACAGTCATACAAGGGCGAGGAGAACCACTCCTTGGTAGAGAATCAGCTATGAAGCTAGGAGTCCTCAAGCTGCAAGTTCCAGGAATTTCAGTGAACAGTGTAGTTGACCGTAATGAACTCATTGCGAAACACCAGGCTGTGTTTGAAGGAATCGGAAAGTTGAAAGACTATCAACTTAAATTGCACATCGATACCGAAGTTCAGCCAGTAGCCCAGCCATTACGACGTCTGGCATTCAGCTTGAGAGAGAAAATTGAGAAGAAACTTGATGAACTGTTGCATGAAGACATCATTGAGAGAGTGGATGGTCCAACGCCATGGGTGAACCCGGTTGTTGTGGTGCCAAAGCCAAATGGTGAAGTACGGTTATGTGTAGATATGAGGTGTGCCAATAAAGCGATCATTCGGGAAAGACATCCAATTCCCACAATTGACGAAGTGCTGAACGATATGCAAGAAGGAAGTGTCTTCAGCAAACTTGACCTGAAATGGGGCTATCACCAAATTGAGCTCAGCACTGAGTCCCGTGGTATTACTACGTTTGCAACCCACAAAGGTCTATTCAGATACAAACGGTTAATGTTTGGGATTTCTTCTGCACCAGAAAAATACCAGCAAGTGATTCAGCAAGTGTTGCATGATTGCAGTGGGACAGCAAACATTTCAGATGACATCATCATTTTTGGCCCTGACACAGATGAGCATGACAGGGGATTGGAGCAAGTGCTAGTCAGGTTGAAAGAAAAAGGGCTTACCCTCAACAAGGAGAAGTGTGTGTTTCACATGCCAAAGCTTACATTCATGGGTTTAGTTCTGTCGCAGAGGGGCATTGGTCCAACAGAAGAGAAAGTTAAAGCAGTCACAGAAACCCGTGAACCCCAGAATGCATCTGAAGTTAAAAGCTTCTTAGGCCTGGTGAATTTCAATGCCAGATTCATACCAGACCTTGCCACTGTCGCAGAACCACTAAGGAGGCTAACAAAGAAAGGAGAACCATTCGTTTTTGGTCCTGAACAGCACACGGCATTCACAGCACTGAAACAGAGGATGGCCCAGGCAGAGACTCTGGGATACTTTAATCGCAATGCCAAGACGAAGATTATTACTGATGCAAGTCCTGTTGGATTGGGTGCAATCTTGGTTCAAGAACACAACGGGGAGAATCGTGTAATCTGCTACGCTAGCAGGGGACTATCCGAAGTTGAACGACGATATTCGCAAACCGAAAGGGAGGCCTTAGGAATCGTGTGGGCTTGTGAGAAGTTCCATATTTATCTTTATGGCACGACATTTGAACTGTGGACTGATCACAAACCTCTTAAATTCATCTACTCTGCTCGTTCCAAACCTTCGGCAAGAATTGAAAGATGGGTTCTTAGGCTCCAGCCTTACTCCTATTCAGTGAAGTATTTGCCGGGTCAAATGAACATTGCAGATTCATTATCACGCCTTACAAAGAGCGATGAAGCACAATCACGGAATGTGGCAGAAGAATATGTTAGATTTGCAGCCAGAACAGCTGTGCCCCAAGCTATGACTGGTAAAGAAGTAGAGGAAGACTCCGCAGCAGACGAAGAGTTGGAAAATCTGCGACAGTGCATTGAGACAGGAAATTGGGAGAACCCCAGTTGTGCAAGTTACAAGCCAATCCGAGAAGAGCTTTGTGTCATTGGAAAGACTGTCCTAAGGGGAATGAGAATTGCAATTCTGCGGAAGCTCCGAGCAAGAGTCATTGAGTTAGGCCACGAGGGCCACCAAGGAATGGTCAAAATGAAACAAAGATTACGAACGAAAGTTTGGTGGCCCGGCATCGATAAGGAAGCCGAAAAGTTCTGTAAAACATGTCATGGTTGTCAAGTTGTAAGCAGGCCAAACAATCCTGAGCCTTTGCAAATGACTGAACTGCCAAAAGGACCATGGCAGGACATTGCAATTGATTTCATGGGTCCACTGCCATCAGGGGATTACATTTTTGCAGTGACTGACTATTACAGTAGATATGTGGAAGTCAGCATTTCAAAGAGGAACACAGCCGATGTGGCAATCAGTGGCTTAGAGAAGATGTTTGCAACTCATGGATTACCCTGCACAGTTACAAGTGACAATGGCCCTCATTTTGTTGCAGACACGTTTGAGATGTTCTTAAGGAACAATGGCATTGAGCACAGGAAGACAACGCCGTTATGGCCACAGGCTAATGGCGAAATTGAACGCCAGAACAGATCATTGCTGAAGAGAATGCAAATAGCTCAAGTGGAAGGACAGGATTGGAAAACAGCTGTGCAAACGTATTTACTTGCATATCGTAATACACCACATCCAAGCACAGGTGTATGCCCATCAGAGCTGCTATTCCGACGGAAATTACGCACCAAACTTCCAGAACTGCAGGAAGCTGTCAAGTTGGATGAAGAAGTAAGGGATCGTGATAAAGACAGAAAGGCAAAAATGAAGGATTATGCAGACAGAAGACGTAATGCGGAAGAAAGTACTTTAACGAAAGGCGACAAAGTTCTTTTCAAGCAGCAGCGCGTCAACAAGTGGACCACCCAGTTTGCGAGTCAGCCATATGAAGTGGTTGACAAGTGCAGCAACAGTGTTCTGGTTGAGTCACCCGATGGAGTCCAATATAAAAGAAACACCACTCATGTGAAACCTTATCATGAAAGAGACAATGCAGAACAATTACCAGAGGAGGCGTCGACATCCCAGGAGGAGGAGGATGGTAGGCAGGTCGCAGTTGACCAGGCAGATATGGAACAGAGCCAAAAGGATGTCCAAGCAGATGTTGGAGGACGTTCCTACCTTGAGGTCTCCGCGGCCAGTGTGCACGAGATACACACCGAAGATACCGGTATTTGATGACTATGTTATGGGATAAACTTTTATGACATTGAACTTCAGTTTGACTTGATTTGATGACTTGTTTAAAAAAAATGAACTTTGTTAGAACTATAATTCGTTGTCAAGTGTTGGAATGGTTGTGTTTTGCTATTCCGGAAAAAGGAAGGGATGTAGTATATTTGGTGTAAGTCTACATGACGGGGGAGATATTAGAGATGGCGGCTATGTTCTGGAGTTTCTATTAAAGTGTTGTGTTCAATCTGTTTGCATCGAGTCTGTGTTTCATCATGAACACTACAACAGGAAGATGTTTGGTTATATTCATGCAGGTTTAACATTGCAAAGTTAAACTTCTGTTTAAGCCTGAATAAGATGATCACTACCACTATCACTAGCAATTTTAAAATAACTTCCTGACTTTTCTGACTTATCCAAAACATGTAGACAAGAATCTAACCTCCTTGACCATGGAAAACAATCTTTCCTTGCCTTTTTCCTGAATGACATCAACCCCGACTATTTTTTACTCCTTGTAAATGAGATGCTTGAAACTGCAGCTTGCCCCCCTCCCATGGCAGTTTAACTCCACAATTCGGCGATACACTGATTTATACCACACAACACAATATCAATAATTAGTATATGTATTAACACAAACCATTTTTGTCCTTCAACAAGTGGCGCTGTATTGCATATTTCCTGTAAAGCCACTTGTTCTGAACTCGTTGTATGTCAACAACCTGGGTTGCCCTCAAACTTCTTTTCAAGCTTCGCTGAACATGATCCCACTCCGCAGAACCCGGACGCACACTTATCAGCTCTGCATTGCCGCTCTGTTGCTGCCAGTCGTTTGGTACAGTAAGGGCTTCTTGTGGAATCAAGCGTTTGCCACTAAACATGAAAGATTTGAAACATAAAAAAATATGATACTGATACATGTACTGGTCTGCAATTTTGCCAATATGGAAGACTGCAAGCTGTTACAATCAAAATCACTAGAGTGGTAAAAACTGCTGTTAGAAATTTGAACATGAAGCAGTTTGATTCTAAACACGTGATCTGAAAAAAATGGTCATGTGGTTCATGTTTGCAAAGGTCTTATCAGCAATGATGTGATGTTTAATGGTCACTCGTTTGCCATGTGAACATTGTTTTCCAGAGTTTGTATGAACAATGATCCTACTGAGGGTCAGAAAACACGAGATATTCAACCTTAAAGAAGAGCAGGTTTTGTTTAATTTTTAAGGGTTTCACGCTGCTTTGCAGGAGAGAGTTTCCGAAAATCATGTAGCCTTAGGTTGGCTTTACCAATGAATAAAAGTTTTTAATTCATGTGATTTAAATTGACACTACACCAGATGAAATTTTGTGAATTCTGCAAATATGCAGTTCTCCACGTGTGCAAAAAAATATGCAAACATGGAAGTCCGTAAGTCTACAATAATGCAAATGTGTGAATATACAGGTCTACAAAAATATGCAAAATTAATGTCCAGAGCTGCAAATCTTCAAATCTGCATGACTGCGAACATTTGAAGATTTCCAAAGTCTAACGAGACTTTTATATGCAATTTTCAACAATTTAAAATAATTCTTACTTGGCTCCAAGGCAGTTCTTATACAACAAGAAGTTGCTATAGCAACTTAAAACCGCGCTTATATTTTTGGCTAATTAACAGCTTTCTTTCTCAAAAGTCACGGTTAAATTTAATCTGTTTGCATTATGAGTAAAGGACTAGCAAAGTAGTCACATTAGTCACACAATCCGAGGTTTACGTTTTCCCCGGCTATCTTTAGCTTGGGGGTTTTTCCCTTCTAATGATGTAACCCCTGCACGTTCGGGCACGCTCAATTGTTTACTTAAGCAAATATTTCATTTCCTTTCAAATATTTGAACTCACTTCAAGGAAATAGCCAAAGAATTCACTTCGATTGCCTAAACCCACAAGAAATACTCGCAGAAGAGGAAACAAATTAAATTAATGACCGTCGCTTCTGCCGACATAAAGATGCAAATGAACACAATGTTATTTGCCACGTAACGAAAGTGAAACCTGCAACATCAGCGCATTCCATGGCTGACGTAATACCTTTTTCAGTGTATTCAACATTCGCTTTGAATCGAACGCTTCGATATAACCAAAAGAAAATATACTTTATACACAATAAAGAAAACAATATCCGCAACATTTTCCGTACATTCATGTTTCAACAGCTTTTAAAGAATGAACATCACAGGTTGCGTGATTCAGTCCCGATCACGATTTGGCCGAGTGGAGGTTTGCGTCTGGTCACCGACAAAAAAAAAAAAAAAATCCTGTGTAAAACAAGAACCGCGCTCGGCCCATGGCCGCGCGGTTAATGAACGTAACAAGTTTACAAAGCTGTCTTACCCAATTTCTTTCCTCTCATCGCTACCACCAGGAACTCTAAAGATAACCATTTTCTGACCACTGTCACAAACCATTTCCATCATATTAAAATCAACCGTGAAACGCTTGGCTGAGCCTGGCAACCTGACATGTTTGACAGATGATTCACCAGCACGATAAGGGTCCCAGGTATTGAATTCTCTCTCCAGAACATTGCATTCAGAATCAGTAAATGGAACCAGCTTTCCACTTTCTGATTCCCAAAACCAAGTCACAGTTGACGCAACCTTCTTACTCTTTTGTTCTCGAGTGACTGTATTACTTCCCAGCTCTTTCCCCACCAGGGCCACACGGTTAGGTTTATCTGCGTGTTTGTCCAAAAGTGAACTGATGTAGGTGGGATCCGCATCGGGAAATACCTTCTTTAAAATCTCAAGATCACTTAGTGCTGCTGCGACAGATGAACCCTCGCTACCAACATGATTAGTAAGGGCTGCTGCAACAGATGAACCCTCGCCTAACTGATAAGATGGCGTCACCTCCTCAGTTTGTGGGAGTTCAGGAGATCCTGGACATTCCGATAAATTGATTGTTGCAGGTTTTTCTGTTGCTTTCTCCTCAGCTGTGGACATACCTTTACTTGTACAAGGCTTGGGTGAGCTGTGACTGCTATCATTACTAGCTGTTGTAGCAGTCGCTGTAGCAGCTTTTGTAGAGCACATCTTTGAGCTACTCGAGATTTTTCTTCTAGGTGAAACACTTAGCTTGGACTGATCCTTATTCAGTGGCGACTGGACATTACTTGTGCCATCAACATTAATCCTTACAATTTGTAGCCTTTTAGGCTTGTTCATAGAGGGATGGAGAACCCCTCCCTTGTGGCGTATACAGATACCATTATGCTGCTTGGGTGAAGTTGTTGCTGAGTTACATTGCTCAGTGCGGTAAAAGGACTGTTTTGGAGAGCTTGCTATACTTTTGACAAAGACTATTTCATCATCATCATCTTTATCATCGCTGGATGTTGATTTGCCTGTAAATTGCCCAGATGATCTCAAAGGGCCAGGTTCACTTTTATCAGAGTTGCTAGTTGATGGCTCTTCCTTCTTAACAGAGTGTGATCCCGGAGATGTTAATGTTTCACTTTTGTTACTGTTAATATCAAGTTCTTCTTCTTTCCTCAAAACAGTGGACGAACTCAAACATTTTGTTTCATTTGTGGAACTATCAACTTTCTTCAGTTTACTAGGAGATGCAGCCACTAATTCTCTTTGATCCTTATTGTGTAAAGTGTCTTCATTATTTGCAGTGTCTATCTTGCGTTTCAAACTATGCTGCTGTTGTGATGAATTCTGCTCAGAATAACCCTGGGAAGAATTCATATTTGATGTGCTATCGACTTCTAAAAGCATGCCGACAACTATTGACATGCAGTTTGGATTGCCATGGAATATCTCTAAGTGATTTCTTAATATATCAATGTCATGTGCTGGAAACATTTCAGACAAAATGGTAAGGTTTTCTTCCAATTTGATATCAGATTTTGCCAAGGAAGACACAGTGGCCATTTCACTTGCAACAGTGGAACTACCCACTGATTCACAAGGTGTTTGTTGCATCTTGAGTACACTCTCAGACTGCACTGAAAAGGATCTTGTGTTTCAAGTACATGAAAGTTTCTATCTACCACCTAGGAAAAATAATTATATTTTTAAGATCAATGATTGTCACAAGGGAGCACAGTACTCTGACTAATACATTACTAAAGAGATGAAAAACACATTCAAGTGCATTGTTGAGTTATATAAGCACACGGGAAATTTTGAGAACACAAGAGAAGTGTATAGAGAAGCACGAGGCGCAGCCAAGTGCTTCTCGCACTTGTTGAGGGTTCTTAAAAATTCCCAAGTGCTTATATAACTCAACAATGCACACTTATAGGGATTTAGTTCATTTTTATTTTTTTTATAAAATGCTAAGGAAATTGTGTGTGCTCAAACTTGTGATGTACGCAGCGTGCATTGTAACTCAATAAAGCATGCGAGTGACATAAGGAGCTATAATGAACTCGAACTGTGCACGCAATAAGTCAAACATTTTATAAAGCAAATTAACAACACAGGAACACTGAAGTACTTGGTCAACTCTCTTATTATGTTGTTCAAGAAATGGGTTTGATTGAATTTTGGTTCGATTTGATATGCCAGGAATATGAATTTGGCTAATGTAACATACTGGGGAAAGTCCAGCATGTCTGATCTCTGCTATAGACAACAACCTATCCTACCAATTTATTCCCAGATAAATTTTAGATGAAGTCGCAAAGTTTGGCAGCATTTGGTTGAGTCTTGAAAAAGTAAAAAACATTCGAAGTCAGCGCGGGCACTTCCACCTCCCACGCTCTGGATATTAAGGTTGAAACTGCTTCTTTGAACTGGTCAGTTTCTGGACAGACCAAGCTATTCCCTGGTCACGATCGAATCTGGCCATCAACGAACTCAATTTAAATGTAATCATAATTTTCGTACTGATGAATAGGGAACATCCTGAATCAAAGTGTATAATGCGCTTCGTTTTGGTTCACAAGGCTTTATTTATCTAAATTAAATTTAAAAGCTCACACAATAATATAAACAAATAACTTAGATTATAAAACAAAGGCGAAATTCGAAAACAAAGGAATCTATCAAATCATGCAGTGCACTGGTGTCCACGATTTTCGGATCGAAATTTAACATGAGCAGCAATGTGTACTTACCGTTTGTAATGTACTTTTTACGATACCTGAAGAGCTGCAAAAATCTGCTTGTCTTCTAGACCTTTCTCTGGAACAAAATATGCTGTTTTATGAAATCAGCTAATGGCGCGAAAAATGATAACTCGAAACTCCATGCGCAAACTAATGAGCTTTCTCATTGGTCAACTTCGAACCAATCAAAAACTAGGATATTTTTTTGTCCCTTGAGGCAGTATGGGAAATCAAAGATGGCGGCTTCGTTGCTAACATAAACAAGTTGTCATTTCTCTTGTCTGAAAAAATGGTAAAGCATAAAGTCACGGTGAATTTTGGCCCTTATATGTCGTGTGGAATTGTAGAGCATCGTACTGCACGACTGGAAGGACTTCAAGGTAAGTGGTTAATGAGGCACATAACTTTTCAGTCACCAACTGATTGTACACATCTTGGGACCTCAGTACAAAAAAAAAAGTTTTATCAGGTATAAAGGTTAGTTTAATGGCCTAGTTGCGAATAAATTATATATGGCCAGGGACTATATGGCACTAGAAGACTACGGGTCTGGAAATGTCAGAATAATTAGCTCATTTGTATATATAGGCCAGAGTAGGGGTTATCAGTATACTGGATATTTAGGTAAAAAAAATTATAGGGATATGGGATATTTGGGGAAAAAATAAAACGGGGTACGGGATATTTAAACAAGAGATTCCGGATATTGAACACAAAAGTTGGTTATACAAACCACCGAAATTAACGGCATACGCGATATTTGGACAAAATATTAGTGGGATACGGAATACTCAGACCCTCCCCCCCTAATGGGGCCTCAATTATCATGATCATAAAAATTTTTCTGAAAAAGTAAACTTTGGAACTTCGAGCAAAACAACAGTAAACTGTTTTACACTTTATTTGGTAGGCTGCAGTGGGGCATTTCATTTTATATCCACACCCCCCTTCACCCCAAGAAAAAATGGCGTATTTCACACCACTCACAAATTAATGTAGTAACTATTTTAATTTACACCCTTAGAAAAAAGCCAACATTCTTTAGAACCTGCAGAAATATTAAAGAGATCAAGAGATACTGACAGTGCAACTCATCAGAAATGATTTTTGACGTTCCTTCAGAAAATTGGCTATGATGGGGGAAGCATGGGGGCATATACTGAAAATATAAAATGGAATGTCCCAGTTTTTGGATTTCCTTTTTTTTTTATTTTTTTTTATTTTTTCATTTGCAAATACTTACTACTTACTTACAACATTACTATAATTACAAAATATAAATCACTAAACATTACACAAGGAGCTACTTTACAATACTCTTACTTAACTAAGCTAATACTGTTAACATAACATCACTACTTATTGGGCTAACAATGCAAACAGAAATAACAAAACTGGTGCTGGTGTTTAGAGGTGACTGTTGTACAGACATGTCAGTTGTAACATTATTTTTTACAGCACTTTTGAGAAGTGAGGGTCACACAGTAGAATTTTTGAAAACTCCAGACAGGGATGATGTGGAGTTGGTGGTTCATGGCGAAATAATTTATCATTGCAAAATTCAGGACCTCCAATATGGTAAGTTGACATCCGTGATTGCCTCGGCTGGTACCGGTAATTTAGTGCAATACAGTGTATAGAGGGAACATAATCTTCCCAGAAAATATTTACAAAGTTAATGAACCCTTGCAGTGACATAACAAATTTTTATTACAATTGTCCAAAGTAGGTGATGATTTTTGTTGGAAAACAGAAAATAAAATAATTTAGCCCATACATCTTTTAGCCTTGTTGAAAAATTAGCATTTCTGGGGAGTTTATACACCTTGATGATTAAAGGGTGCATGATCTGGAGAAGGACCAATCATCCAAGATCACTTGGATCATGGTGCATCAAAGGAACTGATGAATCCTTGCCAAAAGTGGATTCATTGGTTCCTTTGACGCACCATTAATTAGTGATCTTGGACCATTGATCTGGATCACCCCAAAGGAATGCACCCATTGATTGTGCTGTTACTCACACAAGGTACTTGTGGAGAGATCGTCAAATGTGTATGTTGTCACAGTTTAACAGCATCTTCTTTTAATTTTAGGAGGCGATGGAAAACTAGATCCAATCTGTAAAGAAGCCCTGGCAGCTGTCAACAAAGCTTACTGATGACCAGTTTGTAATACTTTTTTCAAAAAAAAAAAACATTGTACAGCATTACCTGCAAATTTTGAGACTGTTTTCAAATGATCATTAAAAAATAATTTAGCTTGTCAAGAGCTCAAAGCAGAGCTAGATATTCAGCCTGCGTTGACTGCAGTCGAAAGGGCCAATTAAGCAAGCATGTTTGTAAAAAAAAATTCCTTAATGAGTACTTGTAAATAAAAGGAAACACAACTGTAAAGGTTTTCAGCATTAATGTGATCTTGAGTAATTATTACTTTTTTTTGCTGCATGGGAAAACTTCACCATAAGATTTCTAGACCTGCCATCAGTTGAGTGATTCACTGCATTTAGTTTTCTATACGGGAGGCTCCGCCCAAGGTCTAAACCCTTACCCATTCATATACTATTTTCCAAAGAAACAATAACCATTTTGTTTTCCTTTGAAAGGAAAATGATACCCCTTTCACTGCAATTTATTTTTTCACTCAAATAACCCCTTAAAATACTTACATGAATAGACCCACTGTTTGGTGAGTTTCCTTTAAATACCAAAATAACAGTTTCCTGACTCCAACTCGTGAAATCCCTACCCTTTCATATACCCGAGAAAAGGTACCCCTTTTGGGCAGAGCCTGCCAGTACAAACCACTATACAATAGGGTGTACCCCCCCGCCCACTCACCCTGCAATGAGATGGCTTCATGACACTGCCATTTGACATTTAAAATGACTGTGCAGTTAATAACTTAACACACCAATGTTGATTCCATGACCAGAAACAAACACCTTAGGCATACAAGAATCAAGAATCGTTTCACCATATGAAAGTTAGAAAACTTGATGATGGAGAATAGTTACCAAAGAATTCTTTTATTACCATAATTTAGTGCATTTTACAGATATCATTCCATGAAAATAAAAAAAAAAACACTATTTTCCTAATCTGCAGGTTAATTTTGATTTTGATTCACCAACCAGGCTGATGGTGTAATACAGACTATTAATTTTAATTGTTCGATTTCTTGAGTAAAATAGTGAAT
Source organism: Meandrina meandrites (assembly GCA_963693305.1). Taxonomy (NCBI): domain Eukaryota; kingdom Metazoa; phylum Cnidaria; class Anthozoa; order Scleractinia; family Meandrinidae; genus Meandrina; species Meandrina meandrites. The sequence goes on along the minus strand of OY855907.1, from coordinate 14,829,510 downwards.
TTACACTTCACCAGCTTATGAAGTTTGAAGACTGACAACCTTGTTGGGTTTCTAAAAAATTATTCTTACACACTTCCAATAAAATTCACTATTGTTATGTAATATGTCTCACTAGGAAATCCACCCTAAACTTATTGATACAGTTTGTAGAGAAACAAACAAAATTCTAGTTATCAATACAGTTAACTATAAGACAAAAAAATTTGCTTTAGTCAAATTCCGTTCACCCTTGCTAGGTTAGACCACACCTCTGCAAGTTTTCTGTTTTACTGTGAATAATTCAATAATAAAAGTGTCAGCTAAGATGAAAATTTATTCCAGAGCCTGGTTAATGAGGTCTTCCTGTTCAGAATTGTGGTGATGCTTGTTGCCAGTCGCAGTTGATGCAGATGGCGCTCGACCAGCATAGCTGCAAAGAAAGACAGAAGCGAAAAAGCCAGGATGAAAACTTATTTACTTAAGTAGGCAAGAACCATGACCACTTTGACAACGGAAGCCAACCAGAAAGGAACAAGAGTTGTGATGTAACATTTCAACTTGGAATTCATTAAATTGAAATTCTCTATCCTCTGCAAAATTCGATTTCTGAACAGCTCTAGTTACAGTACCTTATTGATTTCACAATTTTGGAAGAGCACAATACTTAATTTTCAAGAATTTGTTAAATTTGTTTAACATTCCATTATATTTTTATTGAATAAAACAGTTTCTTTTGTACACAACACTACATTTCATAATTTTTTAAACATAAAAAAAAATTCTATATTGTGAAACTTTCTTGTTAAAAGGCAGTCCCACTATATGAACAAACCAAAAATTAATAATTTATGTCATTTACCTGATCTTAATGTTCTTTCCAACAGACGTTACAAGGCGTGGTTGAACATAAGTCCAGTACCCCATGTTCATGGGTTCTTCTTGGGCCCACACAATTTCTGCATTGTCGTACTTTTGGTGCTCGGCCTTTATTAAGTCAAATGGGAATGGGCTTATCTGGAATAAAAACACAAACCGTTGGTGCAGGGATCACGGCGTTTAGATGAAACTCAAGGTGCACCTGACTAGGAAATTAACCTAATATACTAGTACTCCATTGATTACAAGCCTTACAGGGTGCATTTCTTTGGGATGGTCCAGATCACGTCAATGTTACAAGATCACTTGGATCATGATGCATCAAAGGAATCGATGAATCTACTCTGGGTGCAGGGATTCATCAGTTCCTTTGATGCACCATGATTGGAATGATCTTGGATCATTGCTCCTGATCCAGATTATCCCAAAGGAATGCACCCACAATCTTTTAATAGATTTGACATAAGCACCCCTCAAAGAAGCACCTGAACACAGTAAGTTGCACTCAGTGCTTTTTACTTACATGCATTGAATGAAGATTGAAAAATTGGATGAGGACATTTTTACTGTGCCTTTCAATGACACACACTATGTTAAATCAATGGTTGTGGTTTTTTTTTCCCACTACTTTCAGACACCACAGTGGACCTTTCACAAAACATACACTCACTTTAATGGGTTTAAAAAGGTCTATCCCTCTGGGTTTTGATCCATTTTGTCTCTTTCTTTCTTTTTTTGCTTGTTGATTGTCATAATTATGATTGGCAGCAGCAAGAGATGCAATCGTTAGTTAGGTTTTGAACTTCAGAGTACGTGTGACTGAAAGGCCAAGTTTAAGAACTAAGTACAGCAAACCAGACTGCAAAATGTTAATTTTTATAGTTGAATAATTCTGTTAAATGCTGTATTAAGTAATCGGCTTTTCAAGAGCAGCAGAAAATCAGTTCCTTTTCCCAGCTACTGTGACTACCTCAATCAAACACCAATACAATGTTATTCACAACCAATGTCAGTTTTCCTGCAAAATAAATGACAGCTATTCTCTCAAGGGGTTAGCAAACATTTGGGTGCAGAACACCCTCGCATTGCACACATCATGAAGCTAGCAGTTTAATTTAAAACCATGTACTTACTCCACACAAAAAGAGACAAGATAAATGTTCAGAAACTGAAAAGCAAGTTCGCAATCTCTAGATGTAAATGAAGAACAATACCGTTTGTTCACTGTTGACGACCATTGTCAAGTTCATGTTTTCATCATTAATCGATTGTGAATGCTAAGAAAGAAATATTGGCAACACCAACAAACTCTTTTTGGAAATGCCCATGTGTACCCAGCTGATTTTTTCATTATTAGTCAATAATTATTAAGTATAACAATTCACTTGCTTAATGTTGTCCATTTTGAATGCTGTGTGTTTAAAGCAAGTCGAGATTAGGCAGAGTTACCTGCTCAACACGAGTGATAGCAATATCTTCTTCAAGTCCTCTCTTGTTACGTTCCTGACGAGGAAAAAGAAGAAGACAATGTGTGAAGGATGCAGGGGCAAGGGGGAGGAGAAATGGAGAATGAAGGAAAAGAGAGATAGGAAAGGGAGAGGGAGACTATTTTTTGGTGAAGTCGTAGAGGTCCATCATTGAGTTAGAGGGTCCGCAATCTTGGACTCTTTATGCAAGTCAAAACTGGGGAGAGTACAAAATATCCATTGGTAAGGATGCTGGGGGTTAATAGCGTTCACGCCTTGCCTCCTTCCCCTCTCCACACAGGTGTTTTGCTCTCTCTCCAGGTTGCATTTCAGGAATGAAAAACCAAGATGGTGGAAAGTCGAACTCACAACAAAAAAACAAGTTCTACTTGGCAAAGAAAATGGGCCATATCTCTTGCAACGTCATTTAATTAGGGTATGTAGATACTGTAACACAACTTCCATAGAAATATTAACTTGAGTTGATAAACAACTGACAGAACCAATATTTTTCCAGCAACAAAAACATTTTTTTTCTCAAGAAAATAAGAACCTTTTTAAGAACCTAAATAGCCTGAAATCACAGTGAACACCATTTATAACCACTTTTATAAGAACCTGTTTAGGCTTGCTTGGAAAAATCTAATGCAGGTTCTTATAACATTATGTGAGTTGTTACTATTAGTTCAGAGCTCTCACCTTTGCCAGTTCATAGTAGACTTTGCCAGTACAAAGGAGGAGCTTGCGAACTTTCTCTGGATTATTTGATGCAGGACCAGCATCAGGAATCACTCGCTTGAATGATGTACCTGTGTATTTGAAACACTTATTGGGTGATTCCACGTTGCGGACATTACATCCAGATACAAAAATTTGAATTTGAAGCTTTTGACAAACCTTTACCCAGCTTACTGAGGTGCTCAAACTTATGTGTTGAATTACTTAAGTTACTCCTAACATTGTCTAAAAAAGAAAAATTAATTTGCTCTAAATGCCTTTGAACAATAAACTTAAGAAGGTGTGTTGCGGACATTACAGAAAAAAACAACCAAATGATAAAGTGATTTCCCTAGAATTAAATTTCCTGTGAATTTAAAAAACTTGACAAGAAAATAATTGTAGTTTCAAACATTGGTATAGTCAATTTTCCAACTGTCTTGAAAAAACTCTTAGTAATCTACTATATTTGATTATATAAACAAAAACTTGTGTTGTGGACATTACAAAGAATCTGTTGCGGACATTACATTTTTGGGAACTCATTTCAAATCATATTAGTTTTAGTCTGTTGGTGATGCTGGGTACTTGTATATGTTTTAAAGTGTGTTGTTAGGGAAATAAAGCTCCAAATAATTTTTTTTGTCATTTTCTATACCCATAATTTCCTGGGGGTGGCATTACATAATAATTTAATTACCTCATTTCGTGTATATTTAATATTTTTTTAAACACCTTTAAATTAAGTTTATTTTAAACTGAAATGGGAGAGTCTGGCAAGAAATATGACTTGGGACATTCCTTTCAGTTTCGAAGGTTGTATTACCTACTGACAGATCTAGAGAAATAAAAATGTGAAACCTCCATAATCAAAGTGTGCCTGCTTGAGCAGGACTGATTGAGCAGAGGTGGCCAGAACAACAGAATTTTGTGTTATATTACATACAGGTGTATGTGGATTAACACTTTAAACAAATGTGCAGTTGTTTGTAATGCACCTGTTTTGATGCATATGGTTGAACAACTTTGAATTGATAATTAGTACCATTAGCTTGATCATATTGTTCTGTTAAGTTGAAAGTGTAAGAATAGCACAAATTTATTCAATCTGCATATTATTGCCAACGAGTCAGGCCTTCTGGAAGACCAGAAGGCCTGACGAGGCGGCAGATTATAGAGCCGTGAGAAGATTTGTATGTGCGGAAAAAATCTCACAAACGCTCCAAAATGTAGAAATGTAAGTAATGTAATGTAATGTAAGGTAATGTAATGTAAGGTAGATCGTGACGACACAATGTCTGATGTTTTTAGCCAATCTGTTGAGCAGAAACTGTTCAGCACGTGCACAATTTGTCATAGTTGTGGCCAATCAGCGCGCTACTTATTTGTTCAGCACGTGCACGATGCATGATTCATGGCGTCGATACGTGATCCGCAAACTCACATGTGTGAGAAGCTAAACAACGGCCGGTACGCGATATGCTTTTAGCCATGCATGGCGGGTGCCAAGAATCGCCTGCGTAAGGCCTAGACTGTAACGAGAGGCTCTTCCGAAAAGATTTATTCAAGAAAATCTGCCCAGAATCAATGGAGAAACAAAGAAGATGACCTCGGATACAGGCAAAGTGAAAACTGCCCACGTTTGTTGCAGTATTGAGCTGAGTGACACTGAATCGCTGCAGAATTATTTCCCTTCGCATTGCCAGTAGATTCTTCCAGTACCAAGTAAGCTTTATTGAGATTATTTGAAATTTTTATTTCGATGAAAAGTGCATTCTTTGCTTCATTTTTCCTCTACTCGCTAGTAATGGCAATCTTTCGGACTGAAAAAAGATCGAACTGAAAGCATTTAGAATCTGTACGTGACCGCTTTATCGAAACAATCTCCGCAGGAATTCCAAACCGCGGTATGGAAATCGCCACGAAATGTTCATTGCTCTAGTTCTACATCTTGTATTTTAAGAGCACTAAGTACTGTATATATATACTCTGTATATGTGCTTCTAAAAGCAAATAAAAAGGAAATTTATTTTATGGAGTTGTTTCAAATGACGACCAATGACGCGTATGGCGACAGGAGCTTGTAATTGTAATTGTAGCTTGCGCCCCCACGACGCGAGGTCATAATTTCAAAATAAAGTATTTCTTAGCTGGATGACCTCGAAAGTAAACACTTTATACCTGTTTCTACCGGTATATTTTATTTTAGGCCGCGAATGCCCTAAATCTTTTTGATTTTCGAACGATTTTCTTCAGCGCCAGAATCAAAACAATAACAAACACTCGCAGTCGACAGAGAGTCTTTAATATTAAATTTAGTAATCAATTAGTCTTGTGAAGCGGGTAGGGGGTTGGGTAAAATGCAGCCTTTTTTGGTGTTACTATATATGAAGTAAACAAAGGCTATATATTTTCCGAGTTTCAGTGGCTCACAGCCACTCTGATTTAAAGGGGCAGTATCACGGGAGGTCTTCTACGTTTTTGTGTAAACTAAGCTAGAATTATAAAGGTGCACTCACTGATCAACAGACTAACCTTTTAATGACAAAAAAGGCATAAATTCACTCTCTCGGATGTGAACAACCCATAATCGATAGTTTTTTAGTGATTTTCCTCCATGTAACACTGTCAAACTTGAAAACGTCGGCCCGACGTTTTCAAATTTTAGACCACTTCTTTCCTACCCGTCCGTAGCCAAACCGGTTTTAAACAACTTTTGTGACTAGTACAATGCACTTTAACAAGGTTAGGCAATTCCCAATTGATACCAACACCTTCATTGGATTTTCAAGTAGCACGAAATTTTGGTGAGACTGCCCCTTTAAGGTCTATTGGACTTAAAAAACAGCTGACACCTTTCCAAAATAGCGGCATAGAACTGCAATGGCTTGCAACCCTCAAATTACATGGATTTCACAAGGTTTCTCACTACTTTAGTATCATTTTAGAACTCCTTCATTAGGCCTTCACCAAATCGCATCAGTTTATTCCACAAACATTCCGCAACGAATACATGCAATGTACATTGATCACACCCACATCATAAAGTGTACTTTTAGTCAAACATTTACAATAAATTTATTATCCTCACAACCCTTCTCTCTTGTTGTACTCGTTGGCACTTCTACCGATAGGTACCACTAGTTACTTTTTGTAATTCTTTTAACATAATGTTTTCCTTGATTCTTGAATTTAGCTTTGTTTTAATAATTTCTTTTGCTTAGTTTTTTTTTTACTGAAGATAGCACTGCCTGAAATGGACTATATTCTATTCAGAGCTTAATTTGTCATAAAAGTACTGAACATGTAATGTCCGCAACGTAATGTATGCAACACAATAACCCACGTAATTTCTGGACACAGTAAACCTGCCTGGCTAACTTTCTTGCACTAAAACAATGTTTGTATCAATCTAAAAGAGCAGCATAAATAAATCTTGAAAATGGTGCAACAATTATCGGTGAATGAAAAGAAAATTCCTCAATGTTGCGGACATTACATTATGTCTGCCTTTTCATCATGATGTTTTCCTTGATTCTTCAATTTAGCTTTGTTTTATTAATAATTTATTTTGCTTACTGAAATAGCACTGTCAAAATAAGTTATATTCTGTTCAGAGCTTTGTAATTTGTCATAAAAGTAAGATATACAACATGTAATGTCCGCAACGTAATGTCCGCAACAACATAACCAACATAATTTCTGGAGACAGAAAGCCTGCCTGGCTAACTTTCTTGGACTAAAACAATGTTTGTATCAAACTAACAGAGCAGCATAAATAAATCTTGAAAATGTTGTGACAATTTTCTGTGAATGAAAAGAAAATGTCTCAACGTTGCGGACATTACGTAATGTCCGCAACACAAATTTAATTGCTTTTTTCCCACAAACAAGCAACTGATTGGTTAAATTTTCAAAGCTTTATGATTGCTTTAGATCAAGGCTTTGCACTCATACTCCAATGATTATTTAAATCTCTTTAGTGTTTTTGATACACTGTCTTAAAGTTCTCTTCCAAACTTTTCCAAACAGTAAGGATTAAATAGCGCCCAATTCCATAGCCTCCTGCCAAGCGAGTGTGGTCAAGATCAACAAAATCATGGTAATTTCAAACAGCACAGAGTATTAGCTTTCTGCTAGTACAACTTTAAACCAGAAAAAATCAATTTGAATTTTTTCACTTTTGCAATGTCTCATGTGGAATCACCCATATTGCATTTGTAATTACAAATTTAAATACGACGTAAAGATAATTGTGTGAGAAGTAAAGTTTTTTCTTACCTTCTGTCATTTCATCAAGATGAGACCTGGCAGCCTCCAGTCGAAGGAGGCTTTTAGGTGTAAACAGGATGAGCTAATAAAAACAAAAAAACAAAACACATGTATGTGTATTTAATATTTGAAATAAATGGAATGCCAAGCTTAATACTTTCTTGTCTTCTTGAATGTCGAGTGAAAGTTTGAATAAACAAAGCTAGAAAATGAAACTCGTAAATGACAGTTGACAAACTTACAGGCTTGCGGAAATTCAGTGTAATTTGACGTCTGAATATGTGGAAGACATTTGCAGGTGTACTGCAGTTAACAACCTGGAAAAGTCATAAAAGTGTATTTTTGCTATGTTAGATTTTGAGGGTAAAATTTCTAAATACAATCAGCTCAGATGTCCAGCAAAAAACAACCTTGCATGATATCAAACAAAAGTGCAGTAATTAAGATAAAGGGAGATTTACACGGTACAACTTTCTTGCATGCGACAAGATTACAACGGACCTACGACATGACTAAGGAACACTAACACATGCATGTCTGTTGGAAGGATGTGGTAGGTTGATTTACACAATGCGATTTGTGTTGCAGTCATGGCCTACACTTGTCACATGAAAGAAAGTTGTATTGCGTAAATCACCCATTATATATTATGTGCTACAGTTGACCTGATTTTGTGCACTCACCTGCCAATTAGTAGAGTACAGCTGGTTCACCTCGAAGAGCTCATCAACTGCCTGTAGAAAAATATAAAATTACACTATTAATACCCAAATAAATGAATGGATTAATGAACAAAATGCCCTTTTGAGGATTAACAGTTACTGCAGTCATTTTGAATAGTTGTCTTAGAGGATAAAAACAAAACTAAGCAAAGCAACACAAAAAAACAACTTACAGGAAAAACATCAGGGTTATCATTGCTCATCTGTAGAAACCTCTCTGGTCTGGCACTGGAATGTTCAGGTCCCTAAAATTGAACAAAATATTTAATGACGATATTAATGATATTTAAGGTCAAATTGTACCCCAGGTGCAAAAGGTGGTCTGCCAAGAGAAGGAAGCAAGTACTTACCATTCCCTCATATCCATGTGGTAACATCAAGGTAAGACCACTCTGTCTGACCCACTTATCTTGACCACTGCTAATGAACTGATCAACAATACACTGTGGTGGAAATAAAGCAAAATAACAACTCGTGAAGTTGCTAAATTGGATTTTTTAATTAAGCTAATTTAAAGGTTAAGTTGCATTGGCTCACAGCCTAAATGGCTCGTACATGCTCAGATTCTGGGCCGCTCAATCCCACGTCCATCACGCTCACCACTTAGCCACTGCGTCTTCTTTCACATTCTTGTTTAAGGGACTTTCATCTATTCTACATGTATTTGTCTATTTTATTATGTTTTGCCAGATAATTGCTATGAAAGTCAATGTTAGCAAAATAATGATGATGATGATTAATCCACGCAACCCATTCCATTGAATGGTGTGCTGGACTCTAGATTAGTTTACATGTCGACATTAATTTGATGACTGATCTTAAATTTATTACACAACTTTCATCAAGTACCCCTTCTTAGCATTAACAGAATTTGATTGGTCTTTTGTACCACGTGACTTGCCGTCAGTATCACCTAGTCCCTTTAACTTTGAAGCTCTTAGCCTAACAATGGTAAATAGACATTAGATATTGATCACTATACCTGTGCAGTATTGTTGAAGTCTCCAAACTGAGCCTCCCAACAGACAAGGGCAAATGGATTGGTCATACTAAAACCCAACTCAAAACCTGCAAAACAAATGCATTAACATTTTATGGCAACTGAAAAGATCAATTCAAACAACAACAACAACAACAAATGATAAAGATGCAATCTTCATTTGTTACATAGGACAGCTAGAGAAGAAATCCGAGTCTGCAATGGGAATTGAACTCATGGCCTCCCTGATACTGGTTCGGTTGCTCTACCCACTGAGATAGGAGAAACTCTTCCAGGCGAGCTTGGCCATTTACTAGGTTGACACGTGTCCACGTGTCCTGTATACTGCTAGGCTCAGAATGTCGAAAGCATCATGTGTAATAAATAATGAAGATAGTAAATTTTAAAAAATTTGTGGCTCAAAGTCATGGCACATTGACCACTTCAGATAGTCCATAAAAATTTGTATTTTTGACCAAAGAACTTTTTTTTGACCTTGATATATAATAACAAAATGTCTAAAAATTGAGTAACTTTCTTTGTTGTAAAGTACTTCTGAGAGAAATAATTTCAATGCTTTGCCACAATCATTCCTTGTAAAATTCAGTTCACAGTACTGTACATAGTTTTGTGTTCAATGTGAAATTTAAAAATCTAGAATGGACAATTAGACAAAAATGCATAAAAACAGTGTACAAGCTTTTAGTAACTTTCTGGGGCCCTGTCCACACTAATCCGGATAAATTTGAAAATGCATCTTTTTTCTCCGGTTTGGCCAACCGTCCACACTAAAATGGCGTTTTTGGTCACCGAAAATGGAGCGTTTTGAAAATGGTCTCCAGAGTGGAAAAATTTGAAAACGCCGGCTAGGTGGTGAAGTGTGGATGCCCGAAAACGGAGCTTTTCGAAAACACTGACGTCAAATGTAAAAAAAAATGTAAATGTAAATGTTGTTTATAGTGGTCATGCACTTAGCTTCGAGATAGCTAGTTTGCAGGCATGCCACTGAAACATAGGAAACAAGAAGTTGCTATAGCAACTTAAAACCGCGCTTATATTTTTGGCTAATTAACAGCTTTCTTTCTCAAAAGTCACGGATAAATTTAATCTGTTTGCATTATGAGTAAAGGACAAGCAAAGTAGTCACGTTAGTCACACAATCCGAGGTTTACGTTGTGCTTGGGGTTTTTTCCCTTCTAATGACGTAACCCCTGCACGTTCGGGCACGCTCAATTGTTTACTTAAGCAAATATTTCATTTCCTTTCAAATATTTGAACTCACTTTAAGGAAATAGCCAAAGAATTCACTTCGATTGCCTAAACCCACAAGAAATACTCGCAGAAGAGGAAACAAATTAAATTAATGACCGTCGCTTCTGCCGACATAAACATGCAAATGAAACACAATGTTATTTGTCACGTAACGAAAGTGAAACCTGCAACATCAGCGCATTCCATGGCGGACGTAATACCTTTTTCAGTGTATTCACATTCGCTTTGAATCGAACGCTTCGATAAAACCAAAAGAAAATATACTTTATACACAATAAAGAAAACAATATCCGCAACATTTTCCGTACATTCATTGTTCCAACAGCTTTTGGCGAATGAGCATCCCAGGTTGCGTGATTCAGTCCCGATCGTGATTTGGCCGAGGGGAGGTTTGGGTCTGGTCACCGACAAAAAAACGAAAAAAAAAAAAAAAAAATCCCGTGTAAAACAAGAACCGCGCTCGGCCCATGGCCGCGCGGTTAACAAATAACTTTAAATGAACATAACATGGTTAAAAATCCCAACTGGCTGGAGGCAGACCAGTTGGCTATATACAAAGCGTGACCGAGGATTTGAACTCAGGACGACCGTGAAACAAATCCAGCTAGTGGCAGGGTGGAGGGCTTGAACCCGGGACCTCCAGATTACAAGTCCAGCGCCCTAAACCACTCGGCCACGCTGCCTCCTGCCTCCTGACCATGCGATCTCTGTCACAGTTCCCTTTCGGTTTAATTAGCAGTACAATAACACTGCATGTGAGTTTTAATCTTCTTGCATTTCTTTCACTGTTCTCTGAGCAACGTGAAATCATTAAGTTCTGCATTCTGCAAATTTTCGATTTTTTTTTGGAATTGATCGCTGTCTTCAGCTGAGGATAGCTCTGAAATCTATGGATTATCGCGAAGTTCAAACGGAAATTAGAAATTTTTTGGTCGACTTTATCCTCTATGTTCACAAAAACATTAAATTCCCTAATTTGAATTTAATGTGCGCTCTGGTAATAATGTACGCATGCTCTGCCATTCATCTAGGGGCGATGCCGTGTTTCCCTTTTTAAATTTGTCTGGATTAGTGTGGACAGTGAAAATATTGAAAACAATATGAAAACGATAGTGTGGATGGAAAACATTTTACCTGTTTTCGGGGCGAAAACTCCGTTTTCAAATTTTTTCGGATAAGTGTGGACGGGGCCTGGATCAACCTGACCAATTCAGGAATGAGGAGGGTAAGGGGGGAAAGGGACAGTAACCTGCAAGAAGCATCCTATCCAGATGGGGTAGTAATACTTTCAGTCACCTTGTGTGGGGGAGGGGGCAGAGGTGGTAATCTGCACTAGGCAAGCCTCCTACTCAGAGGGGGTAGGTGGCTGCCTTATGCAGGACTTGACAAAGTGTGAGCCAGCAAGTCATGTGAGCCATCCCGGTTAGCCTAAGTAACACATTGGGTAGCCTAAATAGCACTCTGGTTGGCCAAGATAGAACTCTGGTTAGCCTGCAGTTAGGTATCCATTGGGATAAAGGATTCTGGCTTGCATCGACTGCATGGCCTGTGAGTCATGCAAGTCAGCTATTCTGGATAACCTAAATAACACATTGGTTAGCCTAACTAGCACTCTGGTTTGCCTACAGTTTATTAGATAGCTTGCAGTTATTCATTTGGCATTTGGGATATCGAGAGGAACATACCTAGCACAGCATATTCTGACAAGGAGCTATTGCAAACAGTGTAGATGGCTTGATCAGCACTGAGGTCGTTCAATGGACAGTATGTCACTTTATCCTTGTCTTGGTGATGCAGAATGTGATGACGATGACTACAAAAGAGAAAGTACTTTTATCAATACTAACGTTAGTTTACTTCAAATATTTAAATGTTAAAAACAATTGGATCAAGTGCAGTCTTTACTTGCATGCAAACAATCACACCCGAGTACAAGTCTCCACACAGTTTCTGCAGCACCCATGTAAAAAGTATGTATTTTTCCTATCTCAGTTCTCAGCTATGTATATGTTGCAGTTAATTTTTTTTCTTCAGTTAAATTTTATTCTTCCTTTGTTTTAAACTCTTTGTCATACATTACCATACCGAAAAACAAAGGAAGAATAAAATTTAACTGAAGGAAAAAATTAACTGCAACATATATCTCTCACAAGATAAAATCAACCCTTGATGTGTTTGTCAGGCTAAATAATCATCAAATCATTTGCCATTAGTACATCACTCCAGTTGTTCACCTGAATGTTCCTCTTTCCACATCCTGTCCACTGAGCCTAACATGCACACCCTCCATGAGAAGTGAGCCAAATGCCAGAGCCTCACCCATCGCCCAGTCCACATAACCTTTCTCCAGTAAGTCATGGCGTGCCTTTAGGATCCGACGCAGCCCTGAAAGTAACACGTTCAATCATCAAAAGCATGGCTTGATGCTACTGTTTAAAAATCAATTTTGACCAAGCATAGAACATCTATAAGCAGATTGTCCTAGTGAGATCATGGGGTTTATCTCAAAGGTCAGTTTCAGGGGTCAGTGTATCTTACGGGGATCATTTGAGGCAGCTTGACCATCTTGAATGAATCATCTAGGTACATAATATATTACAGTGCCGGAAATTACTGTTGGTCATTGGACATTGATTAAATTTTGGAATTTTCCACTATCATCACCTATTTTTGTTGCGATTGACAAGGTCACATGACTATGTTCTGCACAGAGCCTATTGCATCACCTAGCCCCTATAAGGGGATCATTTGAGGGGGAGGGGGGGGGGGGGGGGTAACCAGGTGGTGTATCTCACCTCCATGAACCTTGAAGTCTCCCCCAGGAGTAGTGCTAAACACATTCCCAATTTGCTTTAGAGTGTCAAGAGGAACTCCTGTTGGCCTCACCGGCAGAGAAGGTGTATAGCCTTTCTGAAAGAATCCTGTTGCAAAACACATCAAGTACAGTTAGAGAGGCTTTATAGAGATCTGCTCATTTTCGAGTTTATGCTGGGCACTGATGAATTTACATTCAAAGCTACAACCCTTTTATCCACTTGCAAATGGTTAACATATTAAATGCCACAAAACATGCATAAAATATCAGCATGATCCCCGTCGCCCTTGTAAAGGTAGAGACAGGTTAAATCCACTGGTATTTGCCATTTATGTGTATGGGTGTGTAACGATTTATTGACATTTGAGCTGTAAGTGAGTGGAAAGCAGGACAGAAAATATCAATGAGCTACAATCTCGCAGTCTATTAAAATTTAGGTCATGACACAAGATGTTCAAGAAAAGTGTTTAAAAATCCTCAAACACGATCTGCCAGAAATTCTCTTGAAGTTTGTAATACTTTTAGCAGGCTATGCTAACACTACTAGATAAAACCCTCCTTCTGAACTCTCTAATATTAACCAGCACCCCTCAGTGGTTCATCTCATGGCATCTCATTTCAGTTCTCAGTTTAAAGCTAAGCTCCTGTAAGCATTCCAAACCTCTGGGATTTACAAATTACCTTAAGACACTAACTGCAGTCAGTCAACACTACTGAGGATAAAAATAATAATTATATGCTACACTGAAATCCCTCTTAAACTGAAATACAACAAGGCTTAAATCAGTGAGCTAGGCAAAGTACAGTAGACTTGAGATTTCTGAACATACAGTGAATGCAGAGAAGTTCTTGACCCTTTAAGCTCCAATATCAACATACAAATTCTCCTGTCTGATCTCAGTACATTTTCTTATACTATAAGTTGGGAGAATTTGTTAAAAGATCAAAGCAATTTCCCTTTGGTGATCATTTTATTAATTCTCATAACCTTATCTCTTGATGAAACTTGATATTATAAGGAGAAGTTTGATGTTGGTCACTCTTGTGACTTAAAGGGGAAAAGACACACCTTTCCATGGCGAATCAAGCCAGTCTTTGTTAAGAAGCACTCGCTTTTCAGACTTTGCTTCAACAAAAGCTTCTTCACAGATCTTGTCATAATTAGCTTTCTCTTCCTAAAAATGCAAATAAACATGAAAAATGACCGCATATCCTTGCCTTGTCGCAGTTCACTTGTTAGGAGAGAGTTACTTTATTTTGTCTTGTGATTATAGATTTTGTCACAGACCGCCCTGCTCACGCTTATGTCTGCAATACTTGCATTGTGTATGAACCTGGCATAAACATCACATAATATTACTCAAGGCTTGACTCTGGGGTCAAAAAGGTTAATGAGTTCATGATTTAGTAAATGGTTTGAACCCAGGGGTATCAGTAGTTCAACTAGAGTGATCGTCCGGGTGAGCCGGGGTAGTTCTGAAGAGAACTGTTCAGTTGTTTGTGACTGACGTTTCGATAACCTGGGCATCCTCAGAGTCAAGTAAAAAGTTGTTGTCAGTCGATGATGTTATAAGTCTGGTCCGTACAAGCCAATTGGTCAGTTTAGCTGTGATGTTTTACATATTGGCCATATCGGCACATACCTGGACCCACTCCTCAGTGACCACACCCTCCTGTGTAAGTTTCTTTGCATACAAGTCAAGGATCGCATTCTTTTTGGCAATATTCTTGTACATGACAGGTTGCGTGAACATTGGATTGTCACCTTCATTGTGACCATGACGGCGGTAGCACACCTGCAAATTATTGAAAACAAACCAACAAACTTCACCACAAGGAGATCTATGTAGATATCTTTTTTTCGCTAGCTTGAAATGTTGTTATCAATACATAAAGACAATGTTCCCTAGCTACTGTGTGCAATGTGAGATAAACAGTTACTTTTCAATTTAATACTGGCATACCAAATCAATAACAACATCTTTTCCAAACTCTGCTCTCCATTCTGCCGCAACCTTACAGACATGCATGACAGCTTCAGGGTCATCGGCATTGACATGGAATATAGGGGCATCTACAACCTGGCAAAACAACATAATCAAAAACAAACATGACTTGCTGTTCAGTGCATGGCATACCAAGAGAGACCTAAAAATATTAAGTAGGCAACAGCAGCTGGAAAAGTAGGTGGCTGTGACAAGTTACTTTATTTTGTTGCTAGCTGATTGCTATAAACAGAGTAACTGGCGACGTATAATCAAGTAGCCAGCAGAACTCCGGCAGTTGCCGGCTTGTTTGGAAAACCCTGATTGAGACAATAGACAGTGAGATAAGACAACAAACCTTTGCAACATCAGTACAGTAAGGAGATGAGCGGGCAACTCTTGGATCGGTTGTGAAGCCAATCTAGTGGGAAAGGAAAAAAATTATTTATAAATGGAACAAAATTGCAATCATAACTAATACAAGCACAAATTATATGGACCGATAATGCTACAGTAGAAATAGATCTCCAATAAGAAACCTGGGGCCCAAAATTATCCCAATTTCCGTAGCATTAAGCAAATAAGAGCATTTCTACTTCTTTCTGAAAGGATGCTAGTCCATCGCAGGGTTACTCCCATCATTAAATTCACAGGAATCCATTTATACGCCTGGGTGAAGAGAGGCACTGTGAGAGTAGGGCATCTTGTCCAAGAGCACAGTGCAGTGACCTCTGCCAGGGCCGTAACCTGGACAACTCCATCTAGAGTCCACTGCATGTTAAACCATTAGACCACTGTGACTACCGACAATGGACTTTTAATTCTTGAAATGTTCTTCTGGTCCAAAGTGGTTGCTTTAAATCTAGCAACAATTTTATTTAAAAATATTATACCAGCAGATAGACTTTTAGACTCTCAGTTTATAAAAACATTAAGTAATAACTGACCTGGTTGTTAACAACAATGTGAATGGTGCCGTGTGTTGTATACTGCGGCAGTGCACTTAAATGAAATGTCTCATACACCACGCCCTGTCCAGAAAATGCTGCATCGCCATGGATGAGAACACTCATCACCTTTTACACAAAACAAACAAAATTTGGTCAGTTCAAGGTTTTGTTACCTACTTATAATTTTTTATATAATCATGGACTTGCAATGATATGATCTTTCCTATGACAGCACAAAACAACCTTGGGTGGTTCTTCTTGAGGTGACTCAGGACACAGGGCTTGAAAATTCTTGAAATCCAGCTTGCCCGATGAGCAAGCAGCTCTCGAATTTTGCTTGCTTGAGACAGTTGCATGCTGGCCTACTTTGTAAGTTGACAGCCAACTTCCCTGGGCCATTCTTCATCAGGCAAATGACCATGAAAAGTCACTCACATGGCAGGAAAAACTACTTGTCCTGGACCACTGGACGACACTGCTAGACTGCAATTTTTGCCCGCACTTATGGAGCACACTGACTATAATGGTGATGAGTGAAATTAGGAAATAATTTCATGCGCGCTTTGTCAAAATTCTAATAATTGAATGGCTTGGTGCAACACAAGCGAAAGTGACTTTTTCGGGTGAATTTGTTTTCCCCTCCAAAGTGCCTGAATTTTTGCATGTGGTTTTCAATTAAGTAGTAAAACATTGCCCGATATTTTTTTTGGCTGGTTTACGTTTTATTTCGGAGAAAAAAAACTCGAAAATTTACATAATGGTTTTCGCTTGTTCCGCCTCGTTGCGTTCATTCTGCACGCTTCGATATTTTCTCCTCGTTTTTCTCAGAAATAAAACGCAAACCAGCCAAAAAAAAAAATCGGGCAATGTTTTACTACTTAATTGAAAACCACATGCAAAAATTCAGGCACTTTGGAGGGGAAAAAAATTTCACCCGAAAAAGTCACTTACGCTTGTGTTGCACTAAGCCATTCAATTTCCCGAGCCTTCAGGCGAGGGAAATTATTAGAAAAGTTTTGACAAAATGCAAGTGAAATTATTTCCTAGTTTCACAAGTATACCATTTGGTTACCTTTTAATGTCATGGGTGACAAATTACGCTTACAATCGTAGTTTTTTAACTTGTTAAATTGTATCGTCGTGAACGAACCGGTTGGAAGTATCTGCTCAATGCCATTTATGTCACTCATCGCTAAAAGATAATAAGACGACCAAACAAACTGGCCAAGGTGAAATTCAAGCGAAAATGTGCAAAGTTTAAGCTTTAAGGTCATCTTTTACAATGTAAAATCCTGTAGGCCATCTTGGCACTGAAACATGGGAACGTTGCCATGGCAATTTTGTAATTTCACATGTGAAATTACAAATTAGCGCTAAAATTTCGCACCAAAATTAAGGAGTAATTTGTCACCCATGATATTATTTGATTAACTACACTGAAAATATATATCACACATGTCATATAAATGAACGACTGTACCTTTTTCCCTTGGGTGTCCCCTTTGTAGAACTGCTCTGATCTGGTTTTTCCTTCAACCACAGGATCCACCGCTAGAGATGCACAAACAATTTGACTGAATAAATTACAGAATCTCAAGGATCTGTTACATCATAATGTACAGATTAAATCGAAGGAAACAAATAAATAAACATCATTCTACATGTGATAACATATTATCAGTACAAAATAATTTAATTCCAAAGAAGATGAGCCATGAAGGAACAATGATGGTTATTGTCTTGAAGAACTTCTTTGATTGGACATCTCACAGTCAGACAACTTCCATAAACGGACACTTAGTCATGGTCCAAGCCACATACAAAGACTATAAATTTTTGACCTCCCATAAGTGGGCATCTCTCTGGACACTTCCTGTGGTCCCAAGGGTGTTTGCCTTATAAGGAGATTTGATTGGTATCTGGCATTTTATAATTCACCAAAAACAGTTGACACGGTGCTGCCTTTTGAATTTTTAAATCACTGTTACAGTAGTATGCAATTGTAAATTTAGCTTTTGTGAGTTTTGTAACTGTCACACAAATTTCCAGCTAAAGAAAAAGAAGTGGTAAACCTTCCAAATGAGAGGGATTTGCAACAACAGCCAAACGCATGATTTTGTTGGTTGCTCTGTTGAGGCGTTCCTGCGACATTCCAAGATGATATTTCACATCTCCTGATCCCTGCAATAAAGGAAACGAGAATAACAGCATCAGAAAGAAACGGCACGTCAAGGCAAACATATAGGATTGTCTTACCAATAATACTCTTAATTACTGAATTCCACAACTAAAAACATTTACACCTTGTTCACCCTGTTTCAGAGGGCTGCTTCTGTACACAAGGCCATCAATAATTTTTGTGGTTGAAAATAACATTGAAGAACAGCACAAAAGGGGGGAGGGGTGGGCACAAAGGTAGCATATTTTTAGTTTATAACCTCAAACATGTTGGGAAAAAGGCAAGTGGTGTCTCAACAGTCCTTTCTTGGGCTGTTCAGAGGGTGGTAAAGAGGGGGGGGGGGGGGGGGGGGAAGGGGGTCCCAATCCCGTTTCACACACACCTTTTAACTAAATTCACATGCCACCTATACCTGTTTAAAACACAAAAATTTTATGAATCCCTCTTCTTTTCTCACTATTTTCATGCGTGTCGGTCTTCTATTCTCGCTATTTTCATGTGTCACGGTCTAATTTTTGCCCTTGTTATGTCACGCATAAACCCTTTGCTACCCTCTGAGCAGGGCAGCTATGTATGGTGTCTCTGTGAACGTACTTCATCAGAAGCCTCTAGCGTAGGATCAAACTGAGTAAAGAGCTGCTCCAGAGATTTACGGCACACATTGGCCAGAACATTTAGTCTTCCCCTGTGCGACATCCCCATGATGATGCTCTCGACACCAAGCTCGCTTGACTTGTCAATAATCATCTTCATTGCTGGAATCAGGACTTCACAACCCTCAATACCAAATCGTTTTTCTGATGACCACTTCTTGGCCAGAAAAGCCTCAAACCTGCAATGTGTTGTTTTAAAAAAAGAAAATGCAAGGAGAAAACTGGGCAAGGGGCAACCAACTGACTCACTGCACGATGCTTTAATCACAAATGTTTAACAGAATCACGGCACTGGGCACTAAACAGGATTTGCAAGCCTGCACAAACTAGTTTTCTTTTCTAAGCGAGTCATTTGTCAGTCCAAAACAATTAAGTTGACCATTCAAGAAAAAAAGTTCTACCTGGTTTCAAGAGATAATTTTATTTCTAAGCCACAAAAGTTTTCACTGCCCTTGTTAGATATAAATTTAATTGAAAATGGAAGCTATTAATAGGTGAATGAATTTGTGCAAACTACACCATTCAACCTTGGTTAAATGTTATTTTCACTTGATGTCTTAAATTTTTAGCAGAGTGCTTATAAAATTAATAGTCATTATTTTTTGCCATGGACAACAAATCCTAGTGGAAAAAAAAGGAAGGGGATCCGCCACATTTGAGACAGGTCTACCAAGGGTTGCACTTAACACAATCAACTCCATACCCAGTTGAGCGAATGAGCCTCTTCAACAAAATTCTTTTGTCCTCTGCATCCAGTGTTATAATTCCTGGAGTCTCAAACCTTTTTCTAATCCAGTCACCTAGAAAGAGTTTTAACAGAAAAGATCTGATTATTTAACAACACATAATAATATTAAAAACAACAATTAATTTCATCCAGGGTGTTATATCCTGTGTAACTTACACGAAGTAGTTGTTAGATGATATATTTAGTGTGACTTGCATGAAGTATGTGTTAGAATTAAACCATGTGCTTTTGAGTATACATCGAGCTTGAGTGTATTTGGAGTGTTACATTGGCGACGAGGATAAAAACAAGAGAGAATTATGACGGAACAAACGGCAACAACAAGTGGTGGAGCAGCACAAGCGATTCAAGTCGTCACAGAAACTAGAAACCTTTGAACACAGCCATTTATCATTCCGGACGAAGCGAACAGTGTCGGCAAAGCATGAGAAGAATGGCTGGAGGGAATTGAGCGAGAATTCCGATACTTCAGAATTACGGAGGCCGTCGATAAGAAGGATGCTATAATAATTTACGGCGGGAAAGAGATAGCTCGATTAGAAAAGAGTCTACCGGATCCAGAGGTGGAAGATGTGTACCTGAAGTTGCGTACTAAGCTGAATGATCACTTCAATCCAAAGAAGAACAAGCATCATGCGAGGTATTTATTTTTGAAAATGAGGCCACACATGGGTGAAACCACAAGTGCATACGCGGCAAGGCTTCCAGAGAAAGCGAAGGAATGTGAGTTTGGAGCCACATTCGACGAGAGAATTTTGGAGCACATAATTCAAACCATTGATAACAAGAAGATGATTGAGAAAGCCATTAGCAAGACGTGGGATCTAACACGATTTCTGACCGAAGCAAGCCAGACGGAGGATATTGCGAGGCAAATGAAAGATATGGGAATTGAGAATGTTTCCCGTGAGAATGTTTCTCGTGTGCATTCCGATTTGCAATACCCCAAAAAACAAAGCAGTGGATCCAAAGAAACACAGGGGCCTGGGAAAAAGCACAAATGTCTATATTGTGGATTGTTTGGAGTCCATGAGAAAGGAAAAGATTGCCCTGCCTATGGTAAGAAATGCCATACCGGTAAATGCCACAAATTGAACCATTTCTCTTCTGTATGCAAATCTGAGAGTACTCATAGCCACAAGTTCAGAAGACAGAAGCAAAGTAAAAGGAAAAGCAGTGGGAGAATTAAGAAGACAACTGAAGATGCTGAATCCACAAGCTCGGATGATGATTTTTTCAGCCAGGCAGTGGAACACTTAAAACAGGCCAAGAAGATAAGAGTGATGGGCAAAAATGGTGATGATTATCGAACTGTTATGGTGAGATTAAATGATGTGGATGTATTGATGGAAGCTGACAGTGGGGCGGATGTTAATATTATGGACGAACACCAGTTTAAGGCATTCAGCCATTCAGCCATAGAACACATGACAAGCCAATCCTTGCAAACAGTAATGTCAAGTTGCGTACTCTACAGCACAAACTCGAGGTCAAAGGTGATTCGTAATGAAACGTGTGGGAAACCAACCAAATTTGTTGTAGTGTCTGGAAGAATCCAATCACCTCCACTGATAAGCAAGGAAACACTAATAGCATTAGGAATGCTGAAGATTCAACCAGATGGCAGCTTCGCTGAGCCCAATGATCTGGCCATATCTGAGGAGACACATAATGCTAACACCGTTAAACAGGCAGAAGGTGAACGGGATATGAAAGATTTGATCACCAACTACAGCCACTTATTTCAAGGTATTGGCAAGATAGAAGACAAGAAGAATGGTGGGGAGATCCTAAGCCGATTCCATATGAAACCCGGAGCAGTGTCGGTAGCACAGAAACCTAGGCAGGTACCATACTATCTTCAAGAGCCGCTGAAAAAGTGGTTAGATTTAGGCATTCAAGAAGACATCTTTGAGAAAGTACCTGACGATGAACCAGTTACCTGGTGCTCCCCTTTGGTGGTGCAACCAAAACCGAAATTTGCAGGGTTGCAATCGGACCAGCTGGAGCCACACATGATCAGAGTGAGTGTTGACTTACGAGTTCCGAACCAGTACATGGAAAGGAGCCGAATCTCACAAGCACCAATAGTGGAAGATTTCATTCACAAGTTCCATGATTGCACTATCTGGACAAAATTGGACCTCCGATAGGGGTACCACCAGTTAGTCCTACACCCAGAATCGAGATCAGTCGCTACCTTCAGTACCCCCTGGGGTAATTTTAGACCTAAAAGGCTTGTATTTGGCACAAAGGCATCACAAGATGTATTTGATGAGGCAATGTACAGAATTTTCGGCGACATTCCCCAATGTCTTAACCAGAGGGATGACATCTTGATTGGAGTGAGCAACTGGAAGGAACACAATGAAACACTGGAAGTAGAAGTGGTGTCTTCAACAGCAGTGAAGCCAACTAAAGAGAAGTTGAAGAAAATGTTTGCTCATCATGGTGTACCCAAACGAGTGCAGTCTGACAATGGTCCGCCATTTAATTCGAAAGAGTTTGAAACCTTTGCAAAAGAAGAGGGTTTCGACCATCATCGTGTAACACCAGAACACCCCCGAGCCAACGGCCAGGTGGAACGGTTCATGCAACTGTTAAACAAGACGGAACAAATCGCCCATCTCCAGGGAAAAACTGGACTTGACAGGAATATGGCTGTCAGTGACATGTTGATGGCATATAGGGACACACCTCACCCTGCCACTGGGGTTACTCCATACCAAGCTATGTCGAATAGGCCTATCAGGACGAAACTTGATCACACAGTACCGAGAGAAAGAAGTGAGCGGGATGAGCTGATTGATGAGAAAGACCAAGTATATAAGGAGAAGATGAGACGCGATGGCGTGAATATCAAAGAACACAACTTCTATGTGGGAGACTATGTCCTACTTAGACAAAAGAAAGTGAACAAGAAGTTGCTGTAGCAACTTAAAACCGCGCTTATATTTTTGACTAATTAACAGCTTTCTATCTCAAAAGTCACGGTTAAATTTAATATGTTTGCATTATGAGTAAAGGACTAGCAAAGTAGTCCCGTTAGTCACACAATCCAAGTTTTACGTTGTCCCCAGCTATCTTTAGCTTGGGGGTTTTTCCCTTCTAATGACGTAACTCCTGCACGTTCGGGCACGCTCAATTGTTTACTTAAGCAAATATTTCATTTCCTTTCAAATATTTGAACTCATTTCAAGGAAATAGCCAAAGAATTCACTTCGATTGCCTAAACCCACAAGAAATACTCGCAGAAGAGGAAACAAATTAAATTAATGACCATTAATGACCGGCGCTCCTGCCGACATAAACATGCAAATGAAACACAATGTTATTTGTCACGTAACGAAAGTGAAACCTGCAACATCAGCGCATTCCATGGCTGACGTAATACCTTTTTCAGTGTATTCAACTTTCGCTTTGAATCGAACGCTTCGATAAAACCAAAAGAAAATATACTTTATACACAATAGAGAAAACAATATCCGCAACATTTTCCGTACATTCATGTTTCAACAGCTTTTGGCGAATAAACATCACAGGTTGCGTGATTCAGTCCCGATCACGATTTGGCCGAGTGGAGGTTTGCGTCTAGTCACCGACAAAAAAAAAAAAAAAAATAAATCCCGTGCAAAGCAAGAACCGCGCTCGGCCCATGGCCGCGCGGTTAATAAATGGTCGACTGCCTATGAGCCTATCTTCTACACAGTTATCAGAATTAGTGGTTCTACGATCACAGCAAGGCGAGCTACAGATGGTCGTGAGATAACCCGAGATTCAAGCCAGTTTAAATTGGCTAATGCTATCATGCATGAGGAAGGTGCCAAAAGAGGAGATAGTGGGGATTGGAGAGAAACACTACTTATGAATTCTGGCAGTTTAGTCCAGTCCAGCAGTCCAGTCCAAGCCATCCCTGAACAAAGTGATTCTGCAGTCCAAGCCATCCCTGAACAAAGTGATTCTGCTGAAGAGACTGTTGCAAACGGATCATCAGGGCATGCCAACCATCAGTTGGAAGAGCTTCCTACAGTTCAGACAGAAGGTTCTACTTCCAGCTCTCCTACTCCTAGAGTACAGTCATCTAGGCCCAGACGAGAGCGACGTCGACCTGCTTATTTGACTGATTACATCACATGACATGTTTTCATTAATTTTGATCAGACACTAGAAGCATTAAGAATATGCAATTGAGTTGAACTGCAGTATTAATTAGATAAACTTTGATATTTTTGTTATGAGCATACTAACCTACTAACCTACCAATTTTAAACATTAATTAATCACAGTAGGTCTCAAAGGCTTTGGCTCTGATTGATTTAAAGACTCTAGAACATTGAATTGGATTTTGCCATCCTGTGTTATTCTTTTATTGTATGTGGACTGTGTAGACAACCGTAAAAAGGAGGAGATGTTATATCCTGTGCAACTTACACGAAGTAGTTGTTAGATGATATATTTAGTGTGACTTGCATGAAGTATGTGTTAGAATTAAACCATGTGCTTTTGAGTGTACATCGAGCTTGAGTGTATTTGGAGTGTTACACAGGGAGCCCACTTGCAAAAGTTTGCATGTACCATGGGTGTTGCAAACTCTAGTCTACTGAGGTTTAAACTCATAGTACACAATTTAGAGTACAGCTCAAAAGAAAGTTGGCAGTCCCTCTAAAAACAAATCCACTTTCTGGTTTGAAATAAACCCCTTCCCCACTCAAAACATCTTGAAAGAAATAAGATGGAGCCCAGGGGATTAATAGTAAGCACTTTTATGGTAATTTCTCAGTTTAGGTTACAAGTAAGCCAATTAATCAGCCTGTTACCAAACATGCTACTGGTATATGTACGTTACCCATCAGGTTTTCAGATACTTACACTTAGCTTTTTCTGGAATGAACATATAATCCAGTCCAATGTGTCCACAATAGGAACTCTAATGAAAATAAAATAGAGATCTGATCTTTAAATAATTAAAGACAATTTCCTGCAGACAAGAATCTTTGTGTATGGCTTTATCATCGGTATGAAATTTATAATGTGTCCTAACAAAAATGCAGCTTTTTGTTAGTAGAGGAGGACAGGGGGATCTAAACCTCCCATCTGCCGTATCTTCTACTCCCATTTCCTATACCTCTTACTTGTCCCCACCCCACCCACTTGTTAACTCAGTTGGGTCCAGTTTTTTATCAGATGAGATGTGTTCCATTAAGTTACTGTAAGTGCCGTAATTTTTAGGTCCATGATGTACATGCAAACTTGGATTTGTTGGCCCCTCATCGGCCAGTGTTTAATTTGTTCTGTGCTCAAGCTTAGTTACCATCGGGCTGGGACCTCTGGTGACCATAGCATGAAGCGACTAAGAGTATTCCCCCCCCCCCACCCTTTAATGGGATGCTAGTCCATCTCAGGGCTACCCCCAGCATTACAGCACAATAACCATTTGTCCAATGTGTCTCCCAAAAGCATGTGTGCATGTTCCAACAATATTTTTTGTGACAAAAAAATTACACTATGACAGTTCAAACATTTTCTAACATACCTCCAGCCTGCTGAGTATTTCTCTCAAAGTCAGAACATCAGTGTTTCCACCGATAAAAGTTGTGTTAGGAAGCTGAAAAACTTTATCTAGATCAGCATCTCCTGTGAAAAGCAAAAAAAAAAAAAATCCAAATAAAACAACAGGGTAAACGAAATATAATTACACGCTTCTTCATGAGTGTCAAGTCAAAGTCCACTAAAGGATTTTTAACTATATCCACAACCACAAATTAAATGCAAAAGGTTGAAGTTCAGTTTTTTAAGAGCATGGGTCAACAAAAAGAATCCAGGTCCCTGATAGGGGTAGCATCCACGACCTTTCACGCAATTTTAGAAAATGTTTTGACACTAAAAAGAGTTTAATACGAACCATTTTGTAATTTTTCATGCTGACTTGCCCAATAGGCAAGGGCATTGGCAAGTTATAAGCAGACTAACAGACAAGCATGCTACTGGTCCAGGCAAGCGAAGGTCACCCACTACCTCTCGGAATGAGTTATTTCATTGGTTCTTAAAGAGTCTGACCCACCCACTTTGCATTGTGCGCCCTGTTGTTGTTTACGAGCCCGGAGGACTACAAAAACTATTGTA
The DNA here is from genome assembly GCA_963693305.1 of Meandrina meandrites. NCBI lineage: Eukaryota > Metazoa > Cnidaria > Anthozoa > Scleractinia > Meandrinidae > Meandrina > Meandrina meandrites. Next base: position 14,803,774 of record OY855907.1, on the reverse strand, counting down.
ACATGATGACGCTTCTTTCAAAAACAGCGATCGTTCGATTATAACAAACTGAAGAGAAGCGATAAGACTTGTTTCTAGTATTCACATCGCCATGGAAACAGATTTTACTTCTCGGTTGCTATCACTGGCTTTTTTGGGGGCCCCAAAAATGGCGGATTGACAAAGGTGAGAAATCTGTTTGTATCGCGATGTGAATGCTAGAAACAAGTCTTATCGCTTCTTATAGCTTCTCTTCAGTTTGTTATCTTCGAACGATCGCTGTTTTTGAAAGAAGTGTTATTGTGAAACGATAGTTTTTGTGGGCCTCTGCACTCGTAAACAACAACAGGCGTGCAATGCAAAGTGGGTGGGTCAGATTCTTTAAAACAATAGATAACAGGTCATAACAATGCCCCTAGCCCCTGAATAACAATTGAGGTAGTGTTTACAGTGGGTGAATGAAAATAGAGGTTCTAGAGAGGTAGTGTCTTACTGAATTTGAGAGTTACTTGTCCATGAGGCAAATTAAAGTGATATTTAAGATTTTTCATTTATTTTTTTTTAAGTCCTGCAATATTCTATCAAACAAGGTGTAAATGTATAACCGTTCACCACTCACCAAGTCCCCAGTATTCAAGAGAAAGATCAGCAGGGGTGGAGTCTGACAGATCAGCCTGTAGGATGCCGAGAGGGTCTAACTGTGCCTTGTTGTGGCCTCGGATCTACAATAAATATATTAATAAAGAAACTTAAGAATGACCTAATCCTGACAGGTTCCTCGTCGACTTTAGGGAAGTGCAGATTCTATCAAAACGGAAGTCAGAGGGTGTTGTGGAGGTCACCTCAACATGATTTGTACAGTTTTAGCTAAACAAAATTCAAGGAATTTTCAAAAATTTATCTTCGGGTGAAACTTTTTCAAACCGCTTTGATTTTTAGTTAACTTTGTTTCAGATTATGATTATAATGAATTGAAAACAAAGGAAAATAAAAATCAAACTGGTTTGAAAAATGTTAATTACCAAAGATAAAATAATTTAAAATAATTTTCAAGCACTTTGTCCCATCGCTAAGAATGTAGAGGATAGCAGTCAGTCCTTGTAAAACAAACATTTTGGATTCTTAAAATTTTAGTCCAATCAAGTGTACTTCTATTTAACACTTTCTTTTTGCCAAGTGTCAAAAATTGCTCTCCAAACATAATAAATTAAATTTTATGTGTTAAAAAAGAATGCTGTTTTAAATTTCAAGGACCTTTCAAGACAACAGCCAGACTTGAAGCACTTTTCAAGACTACACGTATACAAACCATGCTTTAATGCAACTAGAAAAGTGTACTTTATACATTTCTACTTACCTGGTAACAACGAATCAAAGAGTAAACTGCCAAGTGATCTTGCACTAAGCTGTTGATAGTCGATTGGTCCACGGCAGTTGGAACAGTCTGTCTTGTTGCTACCTTACCAGCTGTCTGGCCCAGAATAGGGGGTGGCTGGTATGCCTGGCCTGGCGGCATTCCAGTCTGAACTTGGCGGAAATAAGCGTCCCATGACTGAAAGAAAGTGACAGCAACAAACAAGACAGGTTAGATAAATGTATGTTCTTCTGTTGTCATATTAACTTGAAACATCTTTTTTCAGGAATGAGGTGGGGTTGGAGAAGCTGCAGGGGGAGGTGGAGGGGAGAGGGCAGATGTCATCATACTATATTGAACATTTCGGCAAGAGGAAAAAGTTTTGTTTAAACATTTCACTATTACAACTGCTTCCAAGGTTTGCTATTAAGGCAATTTTTCCCCTGACAACAAGAGTGCAGAGGAATAGGAGTGAGATGAGAAAACCAAAAAGGAAAACCAAAATGAAATAGCATGCCCACTTTTTGAAGGTTTTTTTCTACAGCCTACCGGTAATTTTTGAATTGCAACCTTGAGCCAGCCTTACATAACATTTTAGTCATCAACCCTGTCACTTTGCGTGTGATATTGTCACTTGCTAAGTGCTTTACATGTACAATGTGCTCAAAAATTTGTGACCAGCTCTGAATGGAGTATGGTTATATGAAAATTAACATCACTGTTCTCAAATAGGTTAATTATGTTTTTACATTCACCACTTGTTATTCAGTATAAAAATTTGAGTTCACCCATGGTTGCTCATGTAATTTCTGAAATTAATTTAAAACATTCACGTTCATGCTAGGAGGTGGTATTCAACATTCCAGATAACCACTTCATGTTTGTATTCACCCTTTACAACTAAAGTACCAGTAAAGGTGATTAATAGCCCCTGCCAAAATTCAAGTGTGTTGTAAAACAATATGTTACTACACTGCTAGTAAACATGCAAATTTAAAGTTCTACATTCTAATTTACAATTCTTCAATCCAGCACAAGCAAATTCAACATGCACATATTTTTGTTGCTAGTGAATAGAATTCAAAATCACAGTTTACCATTATAGGTGACAATGACGATGGGGTTCGAGCCATTCAGCGGGTATACAACACAGAAGTTCAACAAATGTCAGGTAATTCACACAAAATTTTCAGCATTGAATTTCATGCATCAATGGTTGACTATTCAGTATTAAAACAAATTAATTGTTCTGACATGGTGTGGACTCAAACTGAGCAATCCAACATGGTTATTGTCACTGGCTTGGTGTATAAAGGAAATGCACTTATTAGATTTGACAGAGCAATTTTCATATGATGTTAAAAATCGTTTCATCCTCCAGTAATTACCGTCAATTGCATCAACCTGTGAGCGAATGTGCCAAAAGCTAAAACATGTTTTCACGTGACATCAGAGGTCTGAGTTTCAGGTGTCAAACTTTGAAGTTTTCCCGCGCAAATGCAAATGTAAATGGTAAGTTCCCTTGGCAGAGTCTAAGTGTTCTTGTGGTTAACTAAGTTTACTGTAGGGGTTTTTTAAATTTTGAGAGACTTAGTTTCAAGCCTTCTTCATTTGTCAAACAGATGGAACTGAACGGTTTACAGATCTTTTAATACAGAAAATAAATTTCATGCGAAGCCGAGTCAGCCAGACAACAGTCGCACCACATGTTTACGGCTCACAGAGCATAAAATTATAATTGTACCTTTTGTTTTTACTGTGTTTTATTCCGATGGTTTAGCAAAGCAAAGCCATTTTTTGATAACTTAATGCAGAAAGGTTTGATATGTGCCAGCTAAAAATACTGCAAAGAGTTGTGGCTGTGGAATAAAATTTATTTATCGCCTGTACACTTGCGTAATCGCTTGTGCGAAACATCGCCTGATGCTGCTTCAAACTTTGAAATTTGACAAACAAACATACAATGTTGATAGCCAATTAGAACATGCTTTTACTGCGTGTGTTCGGGTGTAGATGCAATTGAAGGTAAAAGGATCAAAACAAGCTTTGAGTATTTTCCTGCTAAAAACTACCTTCCTTAATGTGAAGCGAGCCTTGTTTGATTGACCTATCCAAATACTAAAAGAAACGGGAGTGTTGTCAAAGAGAACAGCTACTCACAATCCATACACTTTGGTTTATGTGTTTGCTAAACAAATCAAACAGTTTTCTTCTACAGATGAACCTCTTTAACACAGACATCAAAGGGACAGGGAAGAGGGTCTGTATTGTGAAAACGTGTGTAGGGAGACTTTCATTTGTGTTATATGAAAGTGGCTCTAGCTCAAGTTGCTCTAGATAGTTCATTAGACAGTTGCTGGAGTGTATTAAAGAATCTGCAGGGCCGTAACTAGCATGAGGCAAGATGAGGCCTCATCTTGATTTTGGCCTTTTTTTAAGAAACGTTTAATTGAGAAAATAATCCCCAGAGGAAGTTGGGAAAATGCTTAATAATAAAAGAGCATTTCTGAGCATGAAGATTTCAAAAGTTTATGGGCGGGCATGCCCCCAGAACCCCTAGCGGCTTGTGCCTAGAAACTAGGATTATCTCAATCGTTCATGCATTTACTGTCCTCCCCCTTGTCAAACGGTATGTGTAAATACACTTTTGAGTGTATGTGGTAAAGTCTTGCCTGCAAATAAGCTCCCTTGGGGATAGCATGTGGAGGGAAAAGTTCAGAGGAGCATACTAAATACTTTTTTGTTCAACACTTTGAAAATGAAGATGTTGTTAAAAAGAGGAGAACTGGAAAGAGGGCAAGCCTTAGCTTTCTTAATATGGGGGGGGGGGGAAGGGAGGTGGGGAGAGGACAGGATCCCCTAGGAGACTCCCTAAATCCACTACCGACTACTCATTTCCTTGCAAAACAATCAATCAATACTGTGCTATAGTATTCACAAAACCTCAGTTTGCTACACAATAATCTTACAGAAACAAGTCAAATGACGCATAACAAATGGATTGTTTGTTTGCTCGTTTCAGGGGACAAAGCTCTGTGACTTCAAGTCATACATGGTTGGAAGAATGAAAACAAAATGAAATGAATTTAATTAATGTTTACCAACACTAAATAAATATTTTTCTGCTCTGGATTTTTAAAAATTAAATGGAATAGAAGATGATCTTCTATTCCATATTTAATTTTTAAAAATCCAGAGCAAAAATCTGTGTTAAATACAGCCAGATCTTGCCATTCCACTTTCAATCTCAGAACACGTACTTGAGTGTTTTGTTATCCAAGTACGAGAAGATGTACATTTAATTTCCAAGACATTTAGCTAATTTGACATTGGCCGTTTTTATGCTAAAGACGTTAAAGCGGTCTGAGACAATAAAGCTGTCTCAGGAATTCTTTAACGTCTTAACGGCGCTCTTAACAGACAGCTTTAACCTCTCAGACATTTAACTAGTCAGTGTGTCGTCCTGTCCGTCTTTTTTAATTTTTTTTTCTGTTAGGCTGTCTACTAAATGCGTCCCGTTTTTCTACCAGATGCCTTTAAGGTGGCTCCATAGGGTAATAACATGGATGTGGCGCGCGCTAGAGTTATATTTTGAAATCTGGTTTTTGCATTTGTTGTCACTCCCAGTTCGCTCAAACTTATCAAATACAATAAGCAAGGATGAAATAGTGTTCTACAACCATTTCTGTTAAAATATTGGGTTTAAGTCGTGAATTAAGAGTACCCAAACAAATGCGACTTTGAGCGTTTATGTGACTTTAAGTGCAATTTTCTTCTATTTCCTTCGGTGAAATCTTCCAAAATTTTCACAGTACATGGATACTATCTGAAAAATAATTTTAAACAGAAAAAAGTAGGGGGTTGTAAAGGCAGCTTCTTTGTTATTTGCAAATTAGTGTTTTTCCCCTCTGCGTAAAAACTGGTCTTATAGATTTTCATAAAAAATGAATGCCATGTAAAGCAAAATAATTATAACCTCTCTGGCAAATTTTACGAAATTTCACCGAAGGAAACGTGAGAAAAGTTAGACGAAAGTTGCCATTTTAGTCCCCCAAATTTGTAACAATTACGTAATGGAACAGAAATTCGCCAAGATCGCTATTTGAGCATCGTCAACGTTGAAACCACTAGGCTCGCTTACAGTGTTTACTGGGCGTTTTATGCAATTCCATGATAAAAATCTACAACCTCATATAATTTGGAAGCTTAAACAGCATTGTCTGTTCTTAAAATTCTATTGCGGATAAAGATTTCCTTTGAAATGTTTGACTCAAATCCGTGGTTAAAAACTTTTGCCTGAGCTTGCGTCAGCGCGCGCAGTTTCCCAAGGCTCGCATCATCAGCGCGCGCGTGGTTATGAAACTATATGGAGCCACCTTAATGTTATAGACGTCAAAAACGTCTAGTCGACTTTATCCTTTCTAGCAAGAAACGGCCGTGGAGTAAGCCTGGAGTCGAGGGTGGGTCGAAGGCTGGCCAAAGTTCAAAACTTCCGTATACGCAACTAAATATTATGCAAAACTTGCACGCAAAGGCTCGCGTATATGCATCAACGACTCGCTTTGAAGCTATTCCGCCTATTTTACTCATCTTTAAGGCAAAGTAATAGCAGATGATAGGCTGTAATTAGTATTATCTAACAACACAGAACGCCTTAAAACATACGAGTTCTGTTATCGTAGCGCTTCAATACATTTCATTGTTGTTTACGCAGCAGTAAGCCTAGCCTATTAAGGTCTATTAACATTTATGGCCTCGCAACAGATAAATTATGCTCTGCTACGAAGGAAACAGATAAGTTACTCACCCGATGAACGCTCTTTGGATCTTCTTTCCACGATAAGTACATTTCCTCCACATAATTGCTACTACTGCCGTTCAAAAACGGCTCCTGAGCGACCAAAGCCGCAGTTTGCTGCCATCTTTGAAACGAAAGCTTGCCGGAACCCAACAAATGCTGTTTCAACAATCTTGCGCACGTCCTTGCCGCATACATTCTCAACGCTTCAAATATTTCAACCTCAAGTCCTAGTCCTTGTTAAGAAGTGTTCAAAAGTCATATAAGTCCTATGTTGTCGAAATTGTGATTGAATTAGCGAGAACATTAAACTGCCGAGAAGGTGCTTCGCCAGTTTAGGTTCCAGCGTGGTGATAGCTGTACACGTTTTTGTAGATTCGTCTTTTAAGAGAGCAGATTGGCTTTAAACACGCCAACGATACTCGATCCCTATAGTTCGCCTCTGTAAGTGCTTATTTCCTTCCAGAAATAGCCGCTTCTTTTTGATAAAACTGATGAAATATCCTGAACTTGGTACGGTTTGCGCGTCCGCGGATTTTGATTCCCTGTTCGTTGCAGTGACGTCATACTGCTAAGTAATCGATTACGCGACGTACGAAAGTCGGACTGCCATTGTCTGTCACGTTCGTTGTTGTCGCTTTATTTTTTTTCAACACTTCCGATGCCATTTAGGGACAAAATCGTTCCTGCTGAGTCTTATCTGGAAATAAAGGAATGTATTGTGAAATTTTGGTTACCAATGGCTATATTTCCTTTAAACGAAATATAACTTATTTCGTGACTGTCTTCGTGACTGTTTTCGTGACTCCGACAGTGAAATCGGACCCAAGCTCTTCGCGGGCTTTTCAAACCAAAATGGCGACCTCCACAGTGGTTGTTTTTTGTTGAATTTTAACTCCGTGACAGCTGGCAAAAATGAGTAAAAGGAAAGCACCTGATCAAAATCCAAATAGCGACTTTTGCGACTTTCTCATCGGTGAGCTTCGATCGTTATTTATATTGATCACATATGTTAAATTTATATATTAAAATAATTTGACTTTCTTGAATTCAAATTTGCATTTAAAGAGCTTGCCGAGTACGAAAAGAATGTGTCCCGTCAAATACACAAGCACAATGCATACAGGTGAGAAATAATTGTTGTATTTTACGATAAAAATTCTGAAATTTTCAGGCCTTAGTCACAAAGGCATGTTAATACTTAACAGCCATATTGCGAGCTATTTCAAACATACAAATATTTAAGTTTTTATGTACATAAAAATATTTTTAATTACTCTCCTGAAATGCATCTAATACAAAGTATGTATGTAAATTCTAGAAAACAACATTTAAAACTGGATCTTATAAATCGAGGAGAGGGAGTTGTGGCTGTAATAATTACATACCTGCCAACTCTCCCGGTTTTCCCGGGAGTCTCCAAGTTTTTCATCACATCTCCCGGTCTCCCGGTTAGAGCACCAAATCTCCCGGGAAATACCTAACATGGCTTTTTCATTTTTTTTTTTCATCAATTTCGCTATTTTCGAGAATCCAAAAAGGAAAATGAAACAAGAAGTTGATTTAGTGCTCTTATTTGAGCTGATCTCAATCAGAAAACATCGAAATTGCGACCAATACGGTCGCCAATGCGACCAACATTTCGTCCTTGGCGACTAAATTTCTGGGTTAGTCGCCAAAATGGCGACTACATTTCTCTATATTGATGATGAATAACGGCCATTTTCTCAGACATTATGTCCTTCCAGAGAATTATATTGGAAGATTTTTGCTTCTAAAACATTCAAAATAAGAAAAGAAGTCGCATTGCTCCAATCCATCCTTTTGCTTTGCCCAAAAAATATTCTCTCGTATCCGAAAACTTTCGAAAAACTTGCACGTTTGAAGTCGCCCTACAATGCTTTGCAAACCCTTTCAAAGAGTACGTCATGTATGCCTATGGATTGTGTGTCTTGTAATGCGGTGCTTTCCGCCACGTTGATTCCTTCGAGGTTCCTTCCAGTTCTTTACGTCAGCTACAAAGTTAGTGGCCATAAAATCTTATCAAATGTTTTTGTTTAAAACCTTGTGATAAGATTTCTTTGTTTTTCTTTTTGAATGTTTATGTATTCAGTCCTTTTTAGATTAAATTCCGACAAATGATTTTAAGCACTTTTGAACTAGTCCCTATTGATTTAATACAATCTGGCGACTAAAAATTAGCATTTGGCGACTAGTTTTTAGCACTTAGTCGCCAAGTGGCGACTTAAAGATTTTTTTAATTTCGAGCCCTGCATCGGAAAATGGGAAACACAGCGATCAAATCAATATATATAACGAGAATCGTAATTGGTCAGAAATCAACCAATCGCACAATACATGGAAGAAAGTTGGTGTGGTTTTCGCACGCTGTTTACACTCGAAGTGAATATTGCCAGTATGGATTTCGGTTCGTGATTCGGGGGGGGGGGGGGGGGGGGGTGCAAAGATTTCTAGACGTCTCCAGATTTTTGTACCCTGGGGGTTGGCAGGTATGTAATTACTCAAATACCAAATAGAAACCTTTTTTTCTGTTTGGGTAGCAGCTTCAAGATCAGTTTGATCTTGACGTTTTTACACTAATGAGAAGGGCCGTGGAAGTAATGTTGCTTTACAGTATTAGGTGTTGCTTGGCAATCAATACTTGCTAGTAATAATAAAAAAGATAAAAGATATCAAGAACAACAGAACTCGCTGTAACAGTTTTTGAGAATACAGAGTGGAATGTATCCTGATCAATTTCTCAAACCCTCGATTCTCGAACCTCTCAATAACTGGAACAAAAAGTCGTTTCCCTTGCCTCTGTCAAACACTGAAGTTTTGTATATTGATGATTTCTTGCGCCAATTTTCACTTTCCTTGGAGGTTTACAAAATCGGGATAATTTCCATGGAAAGTCAGATAATTTTGACAACTGAAGATATAAACTTAGCCTGAATTTGAGACATCTTTCTCTGCACAAATGCTCCCAAGAAGACACATCTGAACAAAATAGCCACTAATGCTGTCCGGTGATGTCACAACATGTGAAAGTGTCATGATGTTACCAGACGGCATTAGCAGCTATTTTCTCCAGATGCACCCTTCTCGGGAGCTCTCGACCAGAGGGAGACATCTGCAATTCAGGCTAGATCTAAACTGAAAGCGAAGATTAAAGGGACTGTATCATCTGTGGCGCATGCGTGCGATGGAGTGAGCTCTCTTGAAAGCGTAGGGTAAACTATTTCAAGTTCGTCGGGAGAATTGTTTTCTGTTTCCATCGAGTTATATCTCAGCCATCCTTTTGAAGTTTGTGTAGAAATTTGTTGTCGAACTTTCCTCATCGTTCACATAACCTTTTTGCCTAGTTATTTTTCAGTCTTTTCGCTTTTAGAGCAAGTTTTGTGCACAGCTACGTGGATGTATTATGCCTTTGCATGACAGCCATTGAAGTGGCAGCGGCCTTGAAATGTTTTGCGACAACAACGCCACGAAACTCCAGGTTTTGGAAAGGAGCCATCTGGTGATTTGGCTATGTGGGTCGCTGAAAAGATACCTAAATTGTGGAGAAAAGATCAGCCGTTTGCAAGTGATGTTTCAACGAACACAGCGAGAGATGCAACACTTCGCAGTGTTGTGTTTGCCGTAACATCAACGCCTTTTAACGTTAGGCTTTGTCGGTTGAAACATATCCGCTCGTTCTACATTGCAGAATTTATTTCGCTCGCTCTTAATAGCCTATTTAGCAAAGAGTTCAATACCAAGGACATTGTTTTGTTTTACTTGGCGTCGCAGTGATTCGCGATGATCAAACAATTTATGGAAAACATGCTTCTATGCGGTCACGGATCGTTTGGGTTGCATTTGCTATTTTGAACATGAGAATAGTGGTACATGACGTTTTAAATCTTTAGCGTTTGGAATCTCTTTTCCTGTTTGTAGAGCGGTATAACTATAAAATTAAATTTTGATTTATTTTGTTTGTGTATGTTCCTGTATGTTGTCTGCGTTCGCTGAAAGCGACACGCTAAGCTCAAACGCTACACATCTGTGCAAAAGACTTCGCTTCTAACATCTTTACTGAAGCGAACAAATAACATTATCTTACATTAGCTTTATTTGCAAGGCTGAATTCAGTTTGCTGAGTTTGATTTTATGTGACCAGAGTTTATCGGCATGTTATCGTAATTATCATATCCCGTAGAGTTTGTACGTGCTCTCGCGTCCTGTTTCTTATTGTATTACGGCGCGAAACAATAGAATTTTGACAGATGTAACGCCAACTAAAAACCCCAGTGCGCAGAATCACCAGCTGACACAGTCCCGTTAAGGTGTAGCTTGCAAAGAAATCTGAGATAAATGTTCTGAAGTTTCAACAGGATAAAATAATAAAAAAATAATCAAAATATGTTTGTTGTGATAACATCTGGAGAAGGAAGTAGCCGAGCATAGAGAGAAGAAGGAAGGGACATGAAGAGGGAATTGAGGAGAGAGATGGAGGGAGAGAGGGAGAGAAACCTGACTTGGATAAAGATTGGAGGGATGAGAATGGGAGGAAGGAAGTGCTGAAAGGAGATATCAAGAGGGAATTCATTAATGGGGTGATGGAAGGAGGGGAAAAGGGTGAGAGAGAGATCTGGTGGAGAGAAAGAAGGAAAAGAGAGAAGGGAAGGCTGAGAGAAAGAGGGAGAGGGAAGGAGGAAGGGAGGGATGGATTGTGAGAGGAATTAAGAAAGGAAGAGAAAGAAGGGTCAAGAAAGGGTAGGAGAGAGAGAAATGGTCAGGAAGAAGAGGGGAAGATTAAGGATAGGATGAGGGGGGAGGGTGGGGAGAAAGGAGGGAGGGCTGAGAGATATATATGGCATGCTTTATGAGGTCCAAATGTGTGGTTCCAGAAAATATCCATACTCCCCCCACAGATTCCAGGGAGGAGGGGGGTCTCAAAACCCCAAAAATTGAAAGCAATGTATGAAGCTAAATTGGAATTTCTGGAGGGGTGGGGGGTCATGGGGCAAATCCCTTCCATGGGGGGTATAGATATTTTCTGGAACCACACAATAGGTGTTGAAGGAGGATCTTAGAGGAAGCCTGTGTGATAATCCTGATGTCTTTGAGGGACCACAGACAACGGTAAAACTCAAAAGAATACTTTAATTACCGCTATGTGTACAACAGTGTACAACATAACCCGATAGGAAGTGAGAGCATCACTTGAGCCTGCGCTCTAACAAACCAACACTATAATAACTATAAGTAAATACTTCATGTATTTTGTCATGGCCTGATAGTTCAGTGCTAGGTCTAAGATGCAGTTGCAAATATTGTTTTTATTCTATCTTATTATGTGTCCAGGAAAGCAGCATCTGTTTTAGCAAAGCACCCTACTCGCATAGAGAGTGGAGAAGAGGCACGTAAGCTGGTAAGCTGTAGAACATGTTTACTGTAAATGATCAAATAAACGCCCGGGGTGTCCTAGGAGGGGCGTTAAATAGATATGAGGCGTGTATTAGAGAGAGGTGTTTGTTTCACTTAAGCTGTAACAATGTCAACAAAACAAATAAGGCACATAGTTTGCTCACAGAGTAAGATAGAAAACAGAGTTTATGAGTAGGAGACTAATTCAATCTGTGCAGACGTCCTTCATAGTTTGATATCGATGTCTTCATCGTCATCAGGGCCAACCATGTTGATATCGTTGGCATCTTCCTGACGTTACCAATCGATGAAACCGATGATCGGAAATGCAATCAATAAATCGATATCAATCGATAAAATTAGTTAATTGATATCGATTGGTATCGGCCAATCGATGACCAATCGATAGTCACAAAAAAAAATTTCATCGATTGATATCGATTGGCAAATACTTTCATGACAGATGTTCCAAGTGAAATTGAGCCGCGAAGTGGTGAGTTTCCACCACTTCGTGCATCTCACTTCTCGCCTCTTCGCGACACGCTTTCACTTGAGTTTAGAAGAAGGAGCAAGAAGGAACTGACAATACTTCTGTGGCGAGTAAATCACTTATGCATTGTAATTTCTTTCTGACCAAATGATACGTTCCTGGCATGTTTGATTATGTTTTGATAGGAGCTACCGTGGTGGATCAAAAGTACACGGAAGGGGAGAAGAGGCCAAGACAGGGGAAAGACAATCGAGAGAAAAAAACTGCATTGTGATAATCGATAACAATCGATGACAATCGATACCAATCTATAAGCCTGGTCACAAAAATCTTCATCGATTGCTCATCGATTATCAATATCAATTGATTAATCGATATCGATTGCCATTGATTGATATCGATTTTAATTGATCATCAATTTCATCGATTGGTAACGCCGGGCATCTTCAATGCTCAAGGCGATTTTTTTTTTGGGGGGGGTGGAGGGGGTGTCTATTAGACACGGGGCGTTTACTAGAAGGGAGCATCTAATGCAAACTTTGTACCTCGAGGGGCACTTATTAGATATGAGGCATTTATTTGAGAGTGGGCGTTTATTAGATCATTTATGGTATGTACATTTAAACATTTTAGTCAGTTGCAAATTTGATTCTTTTTGAAAAAAGACAGTTCTAAGACAAGGTGCATACTCAGTCCAGTGATGTATAGTAAACTCTCATTGTAGCAGACATGCATGGGACTTCGCTTAGTGTCCTTATTAGCGGGAGTCATTTTCAGTCAAACCTCTATAGCCAGGGATCTGAGTGTCTGTAATAGCAGGGTGTCCACAAAGCGAGAGTTGACTGTAAAATGTTGGATGAATAAGAAATAATTTAGTTACAGTTAATTGCTAAGATGGGTATTTATAATAGTGTGAGATTGCCGCTTGTACTCAGTGCAGCTCTGAGTATGAAAGGTGAACTCTTATAGGGGCTTAATTTTAGTAAGGGTGGGAGACAAAGTGGTGCCATGGTTAGCAGACTGCACTCCAGATTAGTAGTAATCCTTGTTTTGGTAGAAATTCTAAAGGATTGCAGTCCAAAACCTACAATTTTATGTACTTTTGAGCCAAAAATCAAGCATTGTAAGTTGCCCATCAAGCATTGTAAGTGCAATGCAGACACAATCATGTTCTATCAGCAAATAGAACACAATGGAAGAACTAATCAGATTCGCAGATTTCCTGTAGAACTTTGGCCGAGTTTCTAGTAATTGTCATAAGACTACAAGCATTTCCTCTTTGTTCATAGTCCCTTTTGCCTGAAGTGAAAAGGGAGCTCAAGTGGAAAAATTGCTGTGAAAAATCTGAGGGCAAGACACACATCTTGCCCTCAGATTTCACATGGCTATTTTTCCAATTGTGCTCTTTTTACTAGCTTCATGTAGTTCGTAGTCTCTGTTCGTGGTCTAGTGTGTCACAAGAAATTTTCCTTAACTTCCTCAGTCATATTATCAGTCTTGTTTATGTTTAGTTTATTATTCTCACTGTGAGTCCTCGTGCACAAATGCCCCTAATTCCTCTGAGATCCCATTTGCTCACTCCCCCACTTCACTTTATCCTCAACGGAATCTGTTATGCATTTTATTATGCGAGTTAATTATAAATAGTCCTGTTTTATCCTGTTTATTCCTCTCTTCGTTAAAACGGATGCCAGACACCAGATTGTCACCAACCCTCCTCCCCACGGTGATGGCCCGCCTTTGTGCCTTAGCTCTCGCTCCTTTCCTCCTCCGGGCTCGCCTCTCCCCACATTTTATCTCAACCTGGGATGTTTCGGAGTGGGGCCTCCTGGTGAGAATTTATTACTATTACATCCTTGGTGTTTTTCCTCCTTAGAAAAAACTTTTTTCCAGTTTTTCCTCGATTTGAATTAAATAATTTTGTACCTCTGCAACATGAATTTAATTTTTGTAACATAAACTAGTTCACTTTGTCTGTGGCGATCGGTAGACTTAATTTCACTAGAATGATTCATCCGATCTAGGTTTTTTAACACTAAATTTTCGGTGGCCTCTGTCCACCTTCATCAGAGTAAAAAATTGCGTTCGTTAAAAAATTAGCACGCGCTTGGATGTTTGACTACGCCATCCAATCTTATGTGTAAACGATTCCCCTTCTACAACAACAACAACTTTATTACCAAGAAAAGACTTCATACAATGCTTCAAAAAAATAAATTAAAACAGGATATTGGTAACAACACTCAGAAAAACTAAAAAGCTTATCGAGCTGAGCGAAGTTAAATTAGATTAAAACTAAGATGGTGGTTGGCAATAAAGGGTGGTGGTCTTGTGGCCGATCTTTTGGTTTCTTGAAGATCTGGCTTAGCGTTACGCAAGAAAGACCTGTGAACTTTGCCAGCATACCGTACGTACGCGGTGTCTCAGACAAGGTTGGTCGCGCGCTTCAAAAGTTTAACATTCGCACGGCTTTCAAACCATGCCAAACGCTAAGCCAGATCTTCAAGAAACCAAAAGATCGGCCACAAGACCACCAAAGAAGGGGAATCGTTTACAAGGTCTGATGTAATGACTGCACGTTCACTTACATTGGAGAAAGTAAGCGCTCCTGGAGCTCACACGGAGCCGAACACGATCCCGGCCACGCTTGTAATGGAGAGGCCACCGAAAATTTAGTGTTAAAAAAACCTAGATCGGATGAATCATTCTAGTTAAAATATACTAGTTCCTTTAACTCTTTAAGTCCCAAAATGGACCATAATTAAATTTCTCCTTGTAATATTAATACATACTCTATCATACTCTATTATGTCATGAGAATTTGCCAAATGATCACCATTGGGAAATTGTCTTAATAGTTATAGAAATTCTCCAAACTGGTTAAGGAGAATTTTGTTGTTGACCATGTTAAATGTTCAATGTGCATTTGAAGTGTAGACATATGCAAGTATTGTTTTACTTGAAATTATAAAGAGACATATCTGTTTATTTAGTGGAAGTTTTTACAGTTTAATAATGTCATTTGTTATTTATTGTTGCTTTCTTGACGATGCAGCCTGGGATTGGAGATAAAATTGGGAAAAAGATTGACGAGTTTATCAAAACAGGAAAGTTGGAAAAGCTTGAAAAGGTATTATTAAATAAGGAGTACAGAGTATTGTATCTCTCTCAATTTCTCAAACTTCAAAGGAGGTTCAAGAAATTGAGGATCCGAGAAATCAGAACTCTACCGTGCTTATGTTTTTAGTTCATATCTATTATATTTGATTTTATCCTTTTTGGAAGTTCAAAACGACGTTAGATCTATCACGAGAGTTCTTCTAATTGTTTGTGTAAACTGTGCTAGAATTATAAAGGTACACTCACTGATCAACAAAATGTCCTTTAAATGACGAAAAGGCATAAATTCGCTCTCTAAGATGTGAACAAACCATAATCAATGGTTTTATTTAGTGATTTTCGTTCAAGTGACATTGTCAAATTTAAAAACGTGGGTCCGACGTTTGCAAGTTTTAGACAACTTCTTTCCTACCCGTCCGTAGCCAGACCAGTGTTAAACAACTTTCATGACCAGTACAGTGCGTTTTAGCAAGGTTAGGCAACTATAGTATTAGTGGATTTCCAATTAATATCAACACCTTCATTGGATTTTCAAGTAGCACTAAATTTTGCTGAGACTGCCCCATTAATAATAATAGTTTACAAACTAAAATTCCAAAAATTCCAAAGATGACCCCAAGACAACAATTAGAATCTAACTTTTGACATTCGCACATGACATCTCCTAAATTTCTGTACCCACTGAGGATCACAGAAGTACAGTTAACCTTCCATCGTTGATTCAAGGTGATTTAAGTTTGAACGCCCACACGAAACTGAACGTCTGCAGAAAACTGAATGTCCTCGCATAACTCGATGTCCACGAAAAACTCGACGCCCCTGTGATAACAGTATCTAAACAGTCGTTACTGATCGTCCACACAAAACTGATCGTCTTCACAAAACCCGACGTCCCCACAACACTGAACGTCCACACAAAACTGAACGTCCACACAAAACTGAACGTCCTCACAAAACCGATCGTCCCCACAAAACTGAACGTCCCTACAAAACTGAACGTCCCCACAAAACTGAACGTCCCCACAAAACTACACGTCCACACGATACTGAACGTCCCCAAAATACTGAACTTCCGCATAATACTAGACGTCCACACAGAACTGCAGGTAGAGTAAACCTCGTCGAACTTCATATTTGTTGTCAGCATTCAAAAATCCCTGAACAAAAAGGGCAGAGCTGCGGTTTTGTTTTTTTCGAAGATATTGACGATGACTTTGAATTGTGGGAACCACAAACCTTTGGCAAAAATTCGTGTGGTGCAACCCTTGGGGCTTTTATTTAACATACTGTTGAAAAATACCTTTCGAAATATAGGATCTTACAGCGATGCAACTATACGTCTGGCAGAACTAAATAAACAAACCAAAGCGAAAACCTTCATCCATGGAGGACAAATGAAAAGAAACGAAAACCAGACTTAAAGGAGCTCTGTCATGGGGATTTTACAGATTTTTGGTCTACGCTGTTCTAAAATTAGTGGAAGGCAACTTAACCCATGAAAATCATTACCTTTGAACATCTAAAGGAAGATATAACCTTAATATGTGGATAGAAATCTAACTACGGCTATCAAAATAGATTTTTTGTAGACGTGCGGAAACAACTTGAAAAGTTTAGCTAAACTTTTCAAGTTGTAATCCATTTCCATCGGAGCCATCTGCAGGTAAAGACGCTTGTTAACAGTTTCGCTGCTCTAATATAGCAATTCTTAATAAAAATGGACTATTATTTTTTGGTTTCCTTCAACAGTAGTATAAGAATAGGGCTTTTGCAACAGGGCGCATCCGTAAGGGCGTAAGGGGCGCTCATGACGTCATTATCCCCCTGGGGGATATGGTCATTTCCCCTTTTTGAGGATGACATCATCAGGTGGAGGGGCGTGTGCGCAGGGGCGTAAGGGCGTTCATGACGTAATTTTCCACTGTGGGGGCAAAATTATCGGTATTTTTAAGCTTCGTGGAGCAACCGACCGAAAAGCAATGGGAGCGATTATTTCTCGTTCCCATTCTCACTCGGGCCATAGTTCGAGTTTAAGTATTCAGATTGGCGAAATGTTTTGCTGTGATAGACAAAGTTGCATTTTCATATTCTGATCATCTCTGGTAAGTTTTCGCTTCATGTCCAAATCACCTTAGAACTAGAAATAACTTTGTTATCCTTCCTCGAGTAGTAAGTTAAACTAATGTCAAGATTTGTTGTATACGAATGCGCATCAACTTGAACATTTAATTAGTCTACGGAGTCAACATTTCACTAGCACCTTTTTGTTTAACGGAATAATCTTTGCCTCATCCTTCTCCTCTTCAATTCTATTGTTAACCTCCTCCTCCTCCTCCTCCTCGTCCTCCTCCACAGTACTTTTGTTAACCTCTGCCTCCTCCTCTTCAATTCTAATATCAAACTCCTCCTCTTCCTCCTCCTTCTTCTCCACGGGATACCACCAACACCACTACAATCACCATCACCACCACAATCACCACCACCACACTTCTATTGTTCAATCTCCTTCACCACCACTACATTTGTATTGTTTAACCACCACCGCCACCACCGCCATCACCACCACCACCGCCACCACCATCACCGCCACCACCGCCACCACCACCACCGCCATCACCGCCACCACCGCCAAAAAATATATTTCGAAGGATTCCGACAAATTCCACTTCAAATTTCTACTTCCCTATGTTTCTTTTAATAATGTTTTTGAAGAAAGCTTAAGTTTTGTGTTTCTTTCTCTTGAGCGAATTCTTACTACACCAATCTGAAAGTTAATGTTGCAAAAGACACTCGATGAAAATAGTTATCAGTGCTATTGTTAACCTCCTCCTCCTCCTCCTCCTCCTCCTCCTCCTCATCATCATCAGTACTATTGTTAACCTCCTCCTCCTCCTTCTCCTTCTTCTTCTCCACAGTACTTTTGTTAACCTCTGCCTCCTCCTCTTCAATTCTAATATCAAACTCCTCCTCTTCCTCCTCCTTCTTCTCCACGGGATACCACCACCACCACCACCACCACAATCACCATCACCACCACCACACTTCTATGTTCAATCTCCTTCACCACCACTACATTTGTATTGTTTAACCACCACCGCCATCACCACCACCAGTTTCTTTGAAGTGGCTTTTGTTTGTCAAAATGCCTGTCTGAAAGGAAAGAAAAGGTGAAAGGTTTTTTTTTTGTATCTCTTGGAGCTCTGTTTGAGAAACATGGAGCTGCACAAACAGGCATTTTGACAAACAAAAGCCACTACAAAGAAACAAGGAGTTTCGAGTATTTAAATTTTCCCGCTAAACTTCAGGCTGAGCTCTTTGACGTCACACATACATTACTAGCTCCAAGATGGCGGCGTTCAGTTGTCGAATTTTGGGCTACTTTAGAGAAAGATTTCGTAGGGATTTAGTGCTCGTTGGAAGCTGAAATTTTGGTGAATAACATATTTTTGTATAAACTTTTTATTGGCGTAAAGAAAATAAATGGCCATTCTGGAGTGAACTTCTCCTTTAACTGCTTTATTAGACATAAATCAGTTCGTCGATTTACAAAGAGAGTTTAGTTTACATTTAACGACCGACCGAAGTAAAAGTTTTCCTTGAATTATTATATGTGTGTGTTTATTATTAGTTTCGCGGCAATTCGCTTTGCCCTCGCAAGTATTGATAGACCGAAATAAAAGTTTTGCTTGATATACCATGTGTGTGTTTAGTGTTAATGTTACTTACGCGGCAATTCGTGCTTAAAACTCGTTCAAACCGTGGCGTGGCCACTGAAGCGCATACACGCTATTGTTTTATCTTTCGTTTGTGAAAGGACTAGTTCGATTGGTCATCCTTTTGTTTATAATTGAGTTCACTAGAACACATCGAGCCTATACCATTGTTTAGAAAACAATTATGTCTACAGTAGAAAATGTATGCGACAAAAAGCTTGCATAATTACAGAACTAAACTTTATTATCCACAATCAAAGTGCAATAAACACATGTTATCGATTGGAGCCAATATTTTCGTTCTATCTCTGATAAGCCATGAACTTGACTTAAATGATTCGCGAGTCGAACTGAAAATTTTGAACCGCAAGTAGGTATTGGACAATGTCTGCAGTGAAGTCTCTTCATGTTTACGATATGAAAGTTGGATAAAAACTGATGAAATCTGTTTCCTTCACTAAATTTATAGGGCATAACGGGCAGACGGGGCAATAGGGGCACCTATCCGCTTGTGTGTTTCTCTCTGGAAGCACGTGTGGAATCACGCGTGGAGATAGTCCGTGAGCTCGCGAGATGAAAGCGCGCGCGTGTCATTTGAGAGATTTTTTTTTCTTATCTATGTTAAAATCACTGAAAAAAAAAATAAGTTAACAATTTCACGATAAAGGAAATCTCGAATTTCTCGTTTCCATTTTTCTATTTTTAGAACTATGACGAGATTCCACCACCCAAACCGTTAATTGTGGGGGCGTATACTATTTTTAGATGATGATGTCATCATTTTTGATGATGTCAACCCCGGGGGTATTGTGACGTCACTGAATCCCTGCATCCCAACACCCTTACGCCCTTACACCCTTGCGCAGACGCCCCTCCACCCGATGATGTCATCCTCCAAAAGGGGAAATGACCTTATCCCCCAAGGGGGATAATGACGTCATGAGCGCCCCTTACGCCCTTACGCATGCGCCCTGTTGCAAAAGCCCTATTCTTATACTACTTTCAACACAAATATAAATTTTGGCTGTTCAAAAATCTGTTAAAATCCGTGACAAAGCCCCTTTAACCTGTACACGGTAAAGGCTGGCGATATAGAATGTCTTAGTCGCTACAGCCACCGACTACAAACTGAAATCCCACTATACACTGCGCACCTCAAACCTGTTCCCAAGCCTCTGCTCCGTGCTGGCTGATTTAAAGGAGAAGTTCACTCCAGAATGGCCATTTATTTTCTTTACGCCAATAAAACGTTTATACAAAAATATGTTATTCACCAAAATTTCAGCATCCAACGAGCGCTAAATCCCTACGAAATCTTTGTCTAAAGTAGCCCAAAATTCGACAACTGAACGCCGCCATCTTGGAGCCAGTAATGTATGCGTGACGTCAAAGAGTTCAGCCTGAAGTTTAGCGGGAAAATTTAAATACTCGAAACTCCTTGTTTCTTTGAAGTGGCTTTTGTTTGTCAAAATGCCTGTCTGAAAGGAAAGAAAAGGTGAAAGGTTTTTTTGTATCTCTTGGAGATCTTTTTGAGAAACATGGAGCTGCACAAACAGGCATTTTGACAAACAAAAACCACTACAAAGAAACAAGGAGTTTCGAGTATTTAAATTTTCCCGCTTAACTTCAGGCTGAACTCTTTGACGTCACGCATACATTACTAGCTCCAAGATGGCGGCGTTCAGTTGTCGAATTTTGGGCTACTTTAGAGAAAGATTTCGTAGGGATTTAGCGCTCGTTGGATGCTGAAATTTTGGTGAATAACATATTTTTGTATAAACGTTTTATTGGCGTAAAGAAAATAAATGACCATTCTGGAGTGAACTTCTCCTTTAAGATCATCACAAATCTGACAAATTACATACAGCTATTTCGAGAAACGTTGTCGGAAAAAAGCACAAAACTGCACAAGCCAATTTCGAAAGGTAGTATGGGTAGACGTATATTGAGCTACTGCACGTGTTGCATACTAATGAGATATAACAACAAAATAAGCACGAATTTCAGGTTTTCTTTCCTTTCAGACGTAGAAACAAGGTACGTTTAGCCCCTCTGAAGTTTAGAAGAATTTTTCTCACTCAAAGAGATGCGACAGTAAAAGTAAAGCTAAAGATATAGGCCCCTGAGAGGAAAAACAAATTTTCCACGTGCAAAAATACAAACT
The DNA here is from genome assembly GCA_963693305.1 of Meandrina meandrites. Taxonomy (NCBI): domain Eukaryota; kingdom Metazoa; phylum Cnidaria; class Anthozoa; order Scleractinia; family Meandrinidae; genus Meandrina; species Meandrina meandrites. The sequence goes on along the minus strand of OY855907.1, from coordinate 14,782,744 downwards.
TGGCCAATATGCAAAACTCCAGTGAATACCCATACCACCTTTCGGTCATGTCGCGTGCACTTTGATGCTTTTTTCCGACAACCTTTCTCGAAATAGCTGTATTGTACCAAGGGAAAAATCGAACCACAACATCTCCAAAAAGATACAACCGGGTGCCTTAATCTGCCTCAATCTTTCTTTATCTATGGAATCCTTGTTCCTGTTTGGGTTATTGGTATCTCCTAGGTGTTTTTTGGCCCTAATAAATTAGCATATCTAGTTTTCTTTCGATTTTTAAAAAACGCTGTTTTCTATTTGTGTGATTCTGTGCCTCGCCTAAAATGAGAAATACCGGATTTTGCAGCACATTTCACTTTGACATTCAAATTCGGAACTTTTTTGAGTTCCTTTCTTGTTAAGAAATTGGTGAATAATCCACTTTTCAAACGAACCACCTCCAGCTACAAATAAATGTTTTCCCGACGCCAAAATATTCATTTCCACAATGGCCACGGCTCCTCGATCACTGAGATTGTAAGCTGAAGGCTGAAAAGTAACCGGATTTATGGGAGCTAAAATCTTCATGAAAGACATTGCCTTTTCTCGCGCGGGTTTTACGTCTGGTGACGAACTTCCATAGTGTGCGAAATCGGCGGCCAGAAAAACGGGGATGTGAGCCTTGCTAACATTCTTTTTCTTTTGAACTAGCGTCAATAAATTTGATAAACACCTTTCAACTGTAGTAATATTCCTCAAAGTTTTTCCAATCCTTAGAATCCTTTCTGCGCGAATGTGTACAGAGTAGAAGAGTGGACCAAGATTTTTGGCAATGAAGTCTTGCGCAACATGAAGGAGCTTTGAACTAAAGAAAATGCTAGATCGCATCTGACCCCGGCGGTTGGTTACAATTGATGACAAATTAAAATGTGTTCTAAACGGTCTTTTGGTATTGATTCCCCTCCATTCAGCGAAACCAACACATGGCAGTCTCTTCAAAACTTCATTCTCAAGCTTTTCAACCGAATCAATCGCAAACACATTTAAACAAATTGTTCTTCTAATCTCGAGACCTGAAAATGCGCTTCTGTTGCAAGGAAAAATTGTCCGTGTGGCTTGAACATTTGTCGAGTAATTAAAATACACCAGAACGTCCAGTTTGCCTTGGCAGACATTTTGGAACTCTTTCCAGCTTATAAGCGTACCGTGACCGCTCGAACAAAGGGTGTTATTGAGCGCAGTAACGTTATAGTATAGTGCGAGCGTTTCGGAACGCTTCATTCTAGGTAAACCGTGAAACAACGAATTCTTTACAAAAGGAATAACAACTTGTCGTCCACCATACGCCGCAACGGCTGTGAGATCAAGGAAATTATCTGTTGCCATGGTTAGCTGTTCCCAGTAGTGTAAAGCCATAAAAATCTTTTTACCAGCACGGCGTTGAGTAATGTCGGCTGCTTCCTTGCTTGGAATACTGTTTAACTGTTTCGTTGTCTTGTTTTGTGTTTGTGATCCGTCATAGCTGCCCGTGATTCCGAGTCTGTTGTTTATGATGGTGGCTTGTCGTAGATAGACGATGCAAATAACCAGTGCTGTTATTCCACATAAAAGAACAAACGCTTTTGGGCTGGATTGATTAAATGGCAGACAGGGTGAACACTGGTTGCGGTTAATGTTCTGCATTCGGCCTGGTTTGGTTAAATCGTCATCCATTCTCCACTTTACTACAGGCTGCAAGCAGCCTAACCAACA
>OY855907.1:14773516-14776016 GCA_963693305.1 Meandrina meandrites | reverse complement strand
CATGGGTGCCAAAAAGGTACGACATAATATGTATTAGTATCACCCAACTAGTAGCCTCCCACGCAGTCGTTTTTAGGGGAGATCGGATTGCACTCGCTCCCCACAAACGTTTGCTCAACCGAGAGCAACATTCCTTTCCGCCGCTAAGCCAATCAAATTTTACCTACCAATATCTGGTAGGTTGACCTTGACCGCACGACGCTGTTCGCGGGGCGAGATCAAAACAACATGTGTATGCATGGTTTCGACAGAGCTATAAACTCACAAGTTTAGCATTTATCACTAAATTCATTTCCGATACACAATTTCAGAATTTGCAAATGGGAAAAGAAAAGCAATGTTTTCGTTAATAGCAGTAAATCGCTTGTGCATGTTTGTCAAGCTTTGCCTTCAATGTTCGTCGACAGTCTCGCCGATTCTTTGGATCGCGTTGTGCGTTTTCTCCTCTTGTAAATTTGATGAGGGAACAAGTCAAGTCTTTGTCAAGTATTGGTTTATCTGTAGTAAGTCTGAGCGATTTGAAGAAAGTAGAGGCGGAAAAAGTACTGGGAAAAGCAGCACATTCGGTTGTGTTTGAAAAGCGACAGCCGGAAATATGCCTGCGTTCGCAGGCTTTTGTGAACAGTGAAACGGCAACATTTTTTTCGGACGCGAACGTTTCGAATGTTTATCGAAAAGGATGTGAGCTTCAAGGTAAGCTACTTCCGTTTGGAGAGGCCATGAATTGTACTTAAGCGCGAAAGGAGCAAATAAATTCAGTTTCTCCGTTTCATAAAAGCGAAGTCGTTTGCGCGGATAAACTACCGCTTCCAACGTCTTCCTAATTTGTTTTTCGCTGCCCAAAAATCAAAAGACCGTCCTAGGTACTATAAATGATGGTAGCTCAGAAAAGCACGAAAAGCTACCCTTTGAATCAAAACTCGGCTTTTATATTTTAGACTTTTCAGACCGAATGCAAAATCATTATAATTCACCGCACGCAGTTGATTTGTTATTGTGGTCGTCGCTATTTCCAAGTTCTACGCTTTCGTCAACTTAATCGGTTCTTTGCCGTTTTATCTCTCGATTTATTGACTTGTAAATACCATATATCTCCTCTTTGATGCTTCCTAAACTCTCCTTTTCTTTTTCAAGTCGCTGAAGTGTCTTCTAGCTTTTTGAGTTGCATCCAGTGATATTTGTTGATGTCAATGATTGCCATTCGATCAGGCGAATTAGATGAATTAACTGCACTTTTCGCAAAAATTTAACTCTTTCAGCAGATGACCGATTCAAAGCGTTGTATAAAAAGCATTTGAATTCCATTCAATAATCTTTTTACCGGTGTTTTAGCTATCGTGAACTGATGTGAAATATTTACTTGCGGATCGAAGTCCCGGGAAATTTGATAAAATCATTTTGATTGGTCATCACAGACAATATGTCAGTGCTAATTGGTTTGGTTGTCTGGCAAATCAAACAATGGGAACGGAATGTTGCTCTCGGTTGAGCAGGCGTTTGTGGGGAGCGAGTGCAATCCGATCTCCCCTAAAAACAACTGCGTGGGAGGCTACCCAACTAGTGGACTAATGAAAATCCTGCATTTTGATTGGCTACGATACTAGAGGACTATTAGTAATAGTCATCGAGTAGCGAAATTCGTGACGCTTTCTTTCGTTTTATTTCCAAATAAATTTTTTTTTCAACTTGCATTTGCTAACTTTATTATTGCTTTTTTTGTCCGACTAGTTGGGTGATACTAAAACAATTAGACCCTTCGCCCTCAAGGGCCACGGGTCAATACCATAGCACTTGCGGGCTACGGGTCTAATTATTAATTAACCGTAGCCAAATTCGGCCAAAAAATAAGTGACTAAACAAACAATTACCCCCCCCCCCCCCCCCACCGCAATAATTAACCATTAGAGTTTTCTATGCCGAGTTGACTATCGCTTATAGAAAACGAGGTCTAGTAGTCTAATTGTTTTAGTAGAAACTCCAAAGGATTACAGTCCATAACCTACAATTTTATATATTTTAAAGCCAAAAGTCACGAATAGTTTGATGGTGAAAAATTATGGTTTAATTTTCAACAGGCCAGCTGCGGCCAGAAAGTTTGTGGAAGACGGAGTGACTACATTGGAAGGTAAGATCCAGTAATCTTAGAACCTCTCGCAAGGGCTCACAAGAATGACTTCCTATCCTTCGAGAGAACAATAGAACAAACAACAGGAACAATGCCCCTAGCCCCCAAAACAGTAAAAACTGCTACACAAGAGGACCAGTAGAATTACAAGCTTACGAGAGCTGCTACACTACTGGAGAAAAGAGAACATTAGAACAAACAACAGGAACAATGCCCCTAGCCCCCAAAACAATAGCAACCGCTACACTAGAAGACTAGTAGAAATACAAGCTTGTGAGAGCTGCTACACTACCGGAGAAAAGAGAACAATTGAACAAACAACAGGAGCAATGTCCCTAGCCCCAAAACAATAGCAACTGTTACACTAGAGGACGA